>CAMOHE010052257.1:27800-53422 GCA_946598075.1 Artocarpus hirsutus | reverse complement strand
TTTTTTTTTTCCATTTTTGATATAACAGTAATAATGTCACGAAGAGAAGTGAAGCAAACTGTGATTGAAGTTGAACCTTCATTATTCAATCTGATTCGTATGGTGCTTTGGGCCAGGACAGGTGATTTTTTTTTGTTTATTTTTCCCTTTTGCATTTTTTAAGTTGTTCTGACCCTGCAAAACCTACTCAAAACCAATGCCTTATTTGATTTTTGGATTGCTATTTCAACACTTGAAACAATAAGTCCATGTGATTTGTTAGGTCGCCAACTTGGGTCTCTAGTTGTGGGATGGACAAAGTTTCCTCTTTATTTTAGGAGGTCATTTTAACATGTGAAAAAAACGTGCTGTATATTTTTATAGCCTATTTTTTAATTCTTCATGATATAAATTTATGTCCATGCTTTTTTTTTCCTCAGTTAGTGATCTATTGTGATTGAAAAATATCTTTAAATTCACATATTATCGTTACTGATATGAAAACGTCTTTTTTTTTTTTTAAATAATTCTATACCTTTAAATATTAAAAAATTATACCCTATATTTCATACTGTTACACATTTATTCTATCTTTAAATTTTGAATTTACGCGACATTTTTGACCTTTTTCTTGGTCAACGGCAGTTTGACTAAGAGGGCCTAAATATTTTTAAAGAAACAGTTCAAAACAAAAGGATGGCAACAGGATGAGACGGGGCAGGAGCGGGTATGTTTCTCCCACCTCCATACCCTACTCTTCCTTTGTCCCTCATACCTGCCTAATTTAATGGGGGGTAGGGTCGGGGAATTCTATCAAGAAAGCTATCTTTATACTTTATTCGTTTACCTATTTAAAGTTTTAAAATTGTTGCAATATTATTAAATTCAAACGAAATTTTATTGTGTAAATTATAAAATTTTGTAAAATAATCACTTATATCTTATAAAATAAACCTTGAACAAAATCCAAACACTATCAATCTAAAAACTAAATTTATAAAATAAACCAAAACATTAAAATACTAGAAGCATTATTCTTTTTCTTTGCCTATTCTCTTCATAGCTTTATGCCAACTCTATTATTTGATCATTCTTAAGCATCATAGTTGACAAAACTTTGATCTCGTGATAACAAATAACAAGAAATTTAAAATTTTAATTAAATTTATTCAAAACTAAAAAAATCAATAAGCTTATGTATAAGTAATACTATATTTAACTCATTCTTGTCTATTATTCTTTTAATAGTTTCCTTTTTTTTCTTTTTATTATAATCTAATATATTCTCCTCCTTTGTGTGTGTGTGTATATACACACACATACATAAATAGATATATAAAAATATACACACATAATTATGTATACATATATATATATATGTAAGAAAAATAATTAACATATAATCAGGTCAGGAGCTTCCCTTATCCCCGCCCCACTCTCGATTCAGGGGTTAATTTTAACCCCCTAAACCCACCCCCACCCCCACCCCATATAGTATTTCCATACACGTGCTACTAGGGACGGGTAGCCACAGGTAAGAATGTCATGCCTGTAAGACAAGTTGTAAAAAAGAAAAATAAAAAATCTAACCAACTCTCCCAGCCAAGCATCGCAAACTTCAGACATCCGATCTAAAATATGGTCGAAAGTTTCAAAATTTAGAGGAATGTCTGTTTTTGTGTTTTTCTTCCCTATAATTCTGATTTGGCCCTGTCTTCTCCGTCAATGTTGCTAACTCCAGCCACTATTGTTCGCTCCTTGTGTGTATCTCGTCAACCAGCTGTTGTTCGCGCAAATATCATTGCCTGGCGAGGACCAACAATGAGATCTTGTTTTCTTTGATGATCGAGCACAACAATAATCTAGTGAGAATCTGGCAAGATTTGAGAACGTGTTTAAACTACGAGGAGGAGATGTTGGAGGCTAAGGGTTTTTATCTTTTTTTTTTTTTTTTTTTGTATCCCAACAATTACGATTTCTTATATCCGGCCATATCCTTGATTCTAGAAAACTTGCGTCACCAAACCGGCCATCTATGTAGAAATCCCTTCTCACTATCTGCCCACTCCACGGCGCCCCACCTTTTAGCAGTTGCCCGTTATCCCCAAAACCGTCTTAGTGTTGCCCTTATCATTATAGCCCAACAACCCACACCGATGGTGGCGACACTGCATGAGAGAGGGAAGATGCAGCCACTAATTTGCCCTACCCATCCCCATCTGGTGCCCACCCCACCCTGAGCAACCAAAGCCCCTATGTGACCCAAAATTACAAATGTGAAAGCAATTACACACGTCCTTCAAATATGATTTTTGCTTAGGCTCATTCTCTTTTCTTTTTTTTTTAAGAGGTGGGGTGTGGGGTGTGGGGTGGCATGGGGTTGGTGTTAACCTTGTTAAATTTTGATTTTTAGCTTTTGGTATTTATTACTTTCTCACTTTTTATTTTTATTTTTACATATATTTATGATATTGGTTTTTTTGTGGTCGAGAAAAGATAAGAATAGAACATAAATCCAAAATTTAAACCTGTAAATTCTTATTTAAATTCGACTTCTTTAAAATTTATCCCTAAAATCCATGCTATAGAAATATAAACAAACCCTTTATAATTTAATAAAGATAGTATGAGAATTAAAAATTTGTTATTCAAATTCAACATCCCTAAAATTCACCTTATAGAAATATAAACAAACCCTTTATAAATTAATAAAGATAGCATGGGAGTTAAAAGGCATTTTTTGGGTCAAGAAAAGATACATATTGAGCACTAATTTACAAATATGAAAAGTGTAATTAATGGCCAGGAATCTAAAATACATGGTATTGTTTCTCGATGACCCTCAAAATATATGCTATAAAAAATTGAAAAAAAAAAACTATTAAAAAGGGCAGATCCAAATAGGCAACAGGACGTATATATCCATCCAGCTCCTCTGTATCGTTCGGGTACGATTCATCACGTGTAGATATATATCTCCAATATAAATTTTCAAACAAAGAAACCTGCGTATCAAGTTCTAACACGTTACCTACTGGATGCTCATTCTTATTTTGATTTTTCCAATTTGGTATATATATCATTCGGTAAGGTTTTGTTGTCAATATTTTTCAAAGTAGTGTGGCTTAAGAGTGCCGACTTTGACTATGTGGCAAACCTAGAGATAATGGTACTTGATTAGATATACACGTAGGTTGAGCAACACTAATTGTTCTCGCGAGAATACATCGTTCTCTTATAAAAGGTGGACCTCATATGTAGAATTTTTCTGTGTCTCACACCCTAAAATCCACCACTTTTCAGAGAATATGGCTATAGCCCATAAGCATATACAACATTTTTTCATGTAGATTATTTTATCAGCGAAACCTTGACACACACACACATATATATTGTCGATCAACAAAGAACCTTACAAACAACGATATGTTTCTTTCATTATTTGCTTGGTCTCTTATTCACTCTATTTGTTTTACCCATTTTGCATAAAATGCCTATAGCAAATGTTGACTTTAGAACTTTGCTTTAACTATTGGTGTTTGAGAAATATGCATAGGCTATTCTAGTAGTTTCCTACAAGACTGTCTCTAACGTAAGCAAAAGTAAAAATGGTAAACATGACTAAATTTTTTATTCTTACAACAATTCAACACGGATAAGTGTTTAAGTTTAAGACGCTCAATATAGTTTTTAGATAACAATTTCTTAATGTTATATCAATCAAGTATTGATGTTAAGTTTAGTAACGGTCATGTTATGTTTTTTTTTTCTTTTACATATTACCTTTGAAGGACTTTTAAAAGTCATATATCTATATATATGTATGTATATAGACAGGGAGGGAGTTTGTCAACCTGGACGGAAAGTGGTGGAGCATGGATGGCTGGATATTCCATGAAGAGAAAAAAAAAATCGCAGACAGCCCATAAGATCAGAAAGCATAGTAGAATTCTATGAAAGGATAATAAATTAAACCGTTAAATTTGGCTTGGAAAAAGACCTCCATGATAGAGAGGTGGTACATCCAACATATGCTAAAGGTTTGTTATGCACGCTAAGTGGCTTACAGCAAAGAGCCGAAGACATGTACACTCAAAAAAACATATACATAATATATACACAAGAAAATAATATTTTGTATAAATATTGGAGGGTCTAGATCTGGATGGATCAACTTAGTGGGTGTATTATTCTTTAGCACACTTGCCAAGGGGAATGTTTGCGGGTCCCACCAAAAGGACCAAAGAAAGCACAGTTTGTCAGATCTTTCTCAATCTTTCACTTTGGAAAAGAGGGGAGAGAGAGAGAGAGAGAGAGGTGGGCATTGAAAGCAATGATCATTCATGGAAATGGAACATTGTGAGTGAGTCTTCAAAACTGTTTTGGATTATACAAGCCAGTAGGTGAGCTTTCTGTTGCGGCAGGTTTTTAGTGGCAGCTTGCTCTAATTAACATATATATGAAACGTACGTCTAGTTTCTTTTTTTTTTTTTTTTTTGAAGATTTCCTCTATATATTTTTGCAGTAAGAGATCATGTTAAGAGAGAGATACCTAAAGATGAAGTCTTACCTGGCCAGCTCTTGCGCTCATGATCACTTCTTCTTCATTGGAGCTGATGTGCCGTACAATGGCATGAAAACAATATAATCCCTATATTATATGCTCATGAGTCATGATGATTAGACCATATGTATCGTTATCACCTTAAAACAAAAACCTTTTTTTATTACAAAACAGTACAAGAGGGATATGGCAAGATTTCCAAGCAAACACAAGTTTAATCTATACTATTTAATTCTATTGGTAAAGTAATTAATGAAAATAAGATGTCACTTAATTTCTCCATACAAAGTTTTACATCATAGTACATTTATTTTTTTTTTATACCAAAAGCCAACCAATGACACACAATAGGGGGCTATTCCCGTAGGTCTCTCTCTAGTGACTGATAGAAGAAAATTACATATAATGGTAAGAGAGCATCATTCTCTCTTCTCGTCTACCAATTGTTACCCAACACCACCCCCCCCACAACAACAACAACAAAAAAAAAAACGAAAATCCAGGCTCTCATCATGACCTTGATCTTAGCCTCTTATGTTCTATCCCTTGCAGAGTTTCCCCATCAGAAGTCAGCCTTTTCTCTTGAAGCCAATCTAAAATAAGCTTCAAAATATCGCACCATGCTCAACGACTAAAGAAGATGATCATCATCAAAAGGGTAAATAAGAGAAAGCAATTAAAGAGATTTAAAAAAAAAGGAAAAGAAGAAGAAGAAGAAGAAGAAGAAGAAGAAGCAGCCCACGTATCCTATGATCTGTTAGTTTCCGTGAAGAAATCCAACAATATACCCACAATGAGAAATTAATATTAAAAAAAAAAATAAAAAAAAAAAAAAAAAAGTAGACCCCAAAATGCTTAATAACTCTCTCTCTCTCTTCTTTACCACGATCCTCCGCCTAACATTCCAGTCCAATACCCAGATGAGTCAGCTCCTGCTTGCTCCTTAATATTATTCTGCTCATGAAGAACCCCAGTTGTGCTTGAAACTTGCTTCAAATCCTCAAATGGAAAGAAAAGCCTCCCACTAGTACTACTCTCTTGTATATGATTATGAAGAGCACTTGCATAACCACCTCCACTAGTAGTACCACTCCCAAGCCCATCAAGGGAGAAATTCAAACTTGGCTTGAATTCAGGCAAAGAATTAAACCCTGATGTAGTACTAGTACTAGTACCATATACTAGTGTGTTAGGATCTGGTATTGGCATGGGCATGAAGGAACTGAATCCCCTTGAAGTGAGCCCTGTGAGAAGCTCCAAAGCTGAAAGGTGAGATGTTGTTGTTGTAGTACTGGTAGTACTAGTAGAAGATTTAGTAGAAATATTATTATGGTTCTTGTTGGTGTTGTTGTTTTCAGTATTAATGTTGGGCAACTGAAGCAAGTCAGAAATATTCCTGAAATCTTGATGAGAAGAACTAGCGTTGGATGATGGGAAACCCAAGTTTAGATCTTGGCCTTGATGATTGAGGATGATCTTTTGGGGTTGAGTGGTGGAAGTTGTGGAGGGCTGTACCAGATCAGGAAGCCTAGTAGTGGAAATCTTTGATGAAGAAGATATTGATGAAGGTGATGATAATGATGATGATGATGATCTCTTGTTCTTCCTTGATCCTCCACCAACAGGGATGTTCCTGAGGGACCCACCTTCAGTCCAGTACCTTCTACAAGTCTTGCAGAAGTATCTGGGCTGAGTAAGGCTGTAGTTGTTGTAGTAGCAGAACTTTGTGTTGGTTGAATTGCACCTTGGACAGTTTAGGGCTTGTTCTTTCTGTGGCCTTGCCAATTTCCTCTCTAAATTGTTGTTGTTGTTGGTAATTGCTGGCTTATTATTTGGACATGATGTGTTTGTGACTATCTCTTCTAGTGGTTTCACCACAATCTCCTAAAAAAAAGTGATTAAAGAAAGTCCATATAACTCACAAGATCAAAGACAAATTAAAGAAGATCTAAAGAGAAGAAAGAAAGACAAACAAAGAAAAACAATTTTGAGCTTGCCTTTTTTTTTTTTTTTTTTTGGCTTCTCAGAAATATAAGATCATAGAGATCATCTTTTCCACAAAATGATAGAGTACTGAGAAAAGAAAAAGAAAAAGAAAAAAAAAGGGCTCTCTTTTTAATCCCTTTTATCACATAAGCAAAGAAAAGAAAAAGATAAAGTGAAAAAACGTATTGAAGAACCGATAAGAACTAGATCCAACCCAAGTGGGGACTTTCATCCACTAACTACACATGAGCAGTATCATCGTCTTTTTCTTTTCTTTTCTTTTCTTTTCTTTTTCAGAAAGAAGATCAACACAAAAAGACATGGCGTCTCTCCTTAAAAAGGAAGAAGGAAAAGAAAAAAGGCCAAAAACCAAGAAGAGAACTATGTTCTTAATTGAGTAGATCATCATCAAAATCAAACCAGCTTGAGGAATTATTATCAATCTCTTTCTACATATATATAAATGTATGTATGTATACCTGTGGCCATTGAGCAGTATCCATGGATGAAACTGAAGAAGAGCAGCAAACAAAAGAAAGAAACTGTTGTCTTCGGAGGAAAAGAGAAAAAAGAAAAAGATAAGAAAAGAACGAAAAAATCACTTTGTTTTTTTTGGAGACCTTGTTCTTCTAAAGCTGCAGGGAAAGGAATGTTTTGAGAAGGGTTTGCGTGGACGTTCTAGGTGTTTGTATGACCCTTGCTTTATGTGTTGCGAGTATGAGAGAGAGAGAGGAGAGAGGGAGAGAGAGAGAGATTTTTTATTTGTGTTGTACAACATAGTATTATATTCTTTTTCATTCTTGGAGTATTTTATTCTAAGCTTCCGAGTGGGAATATTTGTCTGCAGATTTTATTAATTTAGTGTGGCGTTCTGGCCACGGTTATATAAAAGTTTTAAAATGAAACTTTGTGGGTGGCTAAGTCTTAATTTGTGTGTTCATATATTTATATTAATATATATATCCTCATGGAAAAGCTCTCTCTCTCTTTTTTTTTTTTTTTTTGCCTCTTTTCTGACCAGAAAACTGGGGTTAGGTCAGAATTCTTAAATTTTATTTAGTCAGCCTGGTTTCTTAATGAATCTTTTTTTTGAAAGGAATTTTTTTTTAATATTTGGTTTTTGAATCACCATGGATTAGTAAAGATTTAAGTTTTGGCTTGCTCCAATATGGTACTTAAACAGAAAGTAAAAAGGGCATAATTGCACGTCTCTTTAATTTCCCAAGTGAGAAAATTTATTTACCACGCACATAATGATGTTGCCTCCAGAAAAATTGACTAAACTGCATATTCATCCAATCCATGCTGTTTGTGCTTTTGAAAAACTGACTAGTACCACATAATCATTTTGACGAGTCATGTTTAGATGGACCAAATGAGTGAAAAATTAAGCTCACTTGTTGTGCACCTTTTGTCAATGGGATTAACTGCAAAACTATTTGGGAAAATTAAATTTTGAAGCAACCCCAATTGAAATCTCCCTCCAAAAAAAAAACTTGTCTACTATTTTCTTTTCTTTTTCTTTTTTTTTTACACTGTTATGTCACAAGAAAGATGGTATTCGTTAATGCTTTTAAAGATGGGAAGTTTTGGCTGTTTCTTGTTACTTGTTACTCACTTTCAGAGACTTTTTTCAAACGGAGATGTCATTAAAGTCGACCCAAATTTGTATGCATGATTTTTGCAGGAACATGAAAAAGCGACTTGCTGCATGAGTGTACAACTGGGTTTTTTTTCATAGCTATCTATTTTATTTTTTAGTTGTTAGATTTACTAAAAAATAATTTTGATCAAATTTAATAGTTTTGAAATATATTTTTAATCAAGGTTTTGTCTAAAAAATCCCATATATATGAGACAATTTAATAAAAAATTTGAGGGTTCAAAATAGTGTTTGTGAAGAGATTTTTTTTTTTAATCTCATATCATAGAATTCCTTAGCATATATAAGAGTGCATATGACTGCACTGCTCATTCTTTTGTCATCTAAAATGCTTGCGCTTTGTTGCCTCTTTTTTTATTAATTTTTTTGGAACTTTTCTCTTTCACCATGTCCTTTCCTTTTTTGTTTTACCATTTTCCTTCGATTTTTGTATGGTATAGTCTCCTACTTGAATATTTTTTTTTTAACTCCACCATAGGATCTTACTTTATTTAACTCTATTTATTTTCCATTTAACTCTATTTTTTTTCCATTTAGGGTGTTTGAAAGAGTAGATTAAATCATTAGTTTGGATTTAAAAATTGTAGCGATAGCTTTTTACTATACCATAACTTTATACTATTTATGGTTCAAATCAATGATTTAAACTATTGTTCTAAAGACCCTTAATTGTCTCTTACCAACGGTGCTTTACTTATATTTTACCTTTTTTTTGGGTACCTTATCTTTTTTTCTCTTTATTTTTTTTCTATAGTGTGTTTGGCAAACCTGTTTTAATTGGAGAAATGAGTTTAAAAACTACAGCATATAAAAACTTTACACTATATTTACTTTTTGCTTTATACTGTAGCTGTTAAAAGCTTTATATTATAGACTGTTTAAACCAATAAGTTCAAACTAATGTGCCAAATAAAAAATTATTTTTTGGCTCTATTTGTTTACTATAGTCTTTTCCTCCCAATATTCTCCTATCTGTTTTGTTTATGTCCGTCTTTCATTTCTCTCTATTTTAGCTTTATTGATCTCTCTTCTACTCCAAGTATATGAAGTCGTGCTTCGCGTAATTCTTTCTTTGAAATCATGAGCATTGACATATATACACATGTTTGACGATACATGCGCAATGCTAGATGAGTATTCTTATTTTTTTAATTATAACTAATAAGGTATTTGAAAAAATAATCTAAATTAATAGTTTGAATTTTAAATAGTATAAAATTTACATATATTATAATTCTCAAAATGGTTTAAATTGCTCTCTTAAAAGTCCTCTAAATCACTGCACATATGCAAAAACATACCTATAATATCATTTGTTCTCGACAGATTTTTATGTCTTAAAATATTGTGTAATAATTTTATAATCGAGGCTATTAAAGGTACTGTCTGCGACGTAGACAAGTAAAACTTTTATTCCTTTGTTGATCTCTTATTCAATATTTTATATTTTTTTACTCTTCAAAACATTCATATTAAAAGTCAAAGCTTTCTCAATAGTTACAATAATTGATGCCTAATTCCTACGTTCTCCTTTTAAAAAAAATAAAAAATTACATTAGATAGTACAGTTTTAATTTTTAATACAAGTAAATAGCATATTTTTAAAAATATTTAAGTACATATCCTTTATAAAATCATATACTCTTTTTAAATATTTAAATTTTTAATTTTACTTTCTTTTTTTCTTCTTGTCTTTTCTTTTGCTTTTGTTTTTTGTTATTTCAATATTGTTTCGTATTTTTTACGCCATTTTATATCAAAATAAATTTGGTTTTAATTTAAATGAGCTATTTATTTAACATTGTTATATTTTGGTCTATTTATTTTTAATCCAAATAAATGGTGGTCTAATTTCCTTCTCCTTTCAAAAATCTATATATATACACACACACGCACACACTTTTTTAACTTGAAGGTAAGAGAATTTGATTTGAACTCTTTATTTTTAGAGATGAAGTCACGTAGGATTTAAACTCTTCATTTTTAAAGATGAAGTCGCGTGTAGTTTTGTAGTTAGGCTAAGTCTGTAACCATATATCTTCACGTTTTTTCCTCAACAATTTTATTTGCAAAATGACCAATATTTTTTTATCCTAAAAACTGCTCGTAAAAAATATATTTGCTAAAATCTAATCAAGACAGATTCCTGTAAAATTTATAATAGGCACTGGATGTCTTTAATTTACGTAGCATTATCAAGTTTAACTCTTCTTTCGTCCAGTTTTTATTATTTGACAGAAGATTAATGCTTTTCCTTTTTGAACCTATCTTCCATTCAATGAATTTTCAATTCTTGAATTTTTTTGTTCGAAAAGTAAAGCAAACAAAATAGATGGATAAACGAAAATAAAAGCAATAAAATGTTTTATATAGACATATAACAATCATGCTAGTTAATTGATTATTCGCTAGGATGTTGATCTATATTGCCTATTTAAAATAATTATGACACGTTATTTTTACGTTCAAAATTACTGAAATTGTTGAAAGTAACCTACTTTTATAGATTTTGAGAACCAAATTGGAATTTAAAATCGAAACTTAAATACTATAACGTATGAGAGCTTTATACTATAGTATATTTTTACTTTACATTATAACATGTGAAAACTTTATACTGTAATATACTTTTGCTTTAAAACGTAGCATATTTTTACATTATAACATATAAATGGTTTATATTGTGGCGTACTTTTGCTTCTCTCTCCTTCCCTCCCTTCATCATTTCCTAGTTACTAAGCGAAGCCGCTTATGGCCACCCTGTTCCTAGGAAAAGATCTTGATACGAGAAAATGTATATATATATATATATATATATATAAATGGATATAGTTTAATAAATGATCAAATTATTTTTAGGTGCAAAAACTCGTACAAATTGCTTGATAATATTATTTGGGCTTAATTTAAAGTCATATTCTTAAGTTTTTCGGGAGTTTGATATATGAATTTAAAAACGATGAGACTAGTTTAATTGGCATTTGGATCTATATTTGCTAAAATAATTTTGAAACTTTGATGTGATGTTCAAAACCTATGCAAATCCGGGTTTTCGAGAGGCTTGTCCGTCCCCTTTAAGTTCACATGAGCCATGTCTATAATTATGGTTTCCTCACAATTTTCATACCATTTAAACATTAGTATTTACATGATGTGATGTTTTATTTCATGTTCAGACATTTACACTACTGAATATTGGTTCAAAACATCGTTCAAGCCACATAGACATAAACCACATGAATTTAAACCTGCATATCAAATGGATCTATAGTTTAATGCAAATGCATGTTCAATTGTTAAGATACAACCCCAATCCAAATTCAAGATAAAATTCAAAGCCAAAACGCGTAATCTTCATAGGTACGAAACCAAACATGGTGTAATTAAAAACAAACAAACAAACACAGCCTTCTCAAATATACATATATATATATATATATATATGTATATACATATATTTATCTATATAAAGAGACGGAAAAACGAAACAAACACAGTATAAACATTTCACATGCAAATCTGTTGTTTAACTTGTCACTTAGGATTCCAAAGAATGTGACTGACACGTGCGCCAGCTTTATAAACCACACCAAAAGAAGATTGATTGTTGAACGGCCCTGATTTGTTCACTTTCAATCCCCGTAATCATCCGATGGTCTATAAACAATGGGCCCCATCAACCGGCAGCAATGGAGGCCCACAAGATTTTTAAAAGGTCTATAAACAATGGGCCCCATCAACTGGCAGCAATGGAGGCCCACAAGATTTTTTTTTTTTTAATAAAAGGGTTGTCTTCCTTTTGGAGCAATCTGCCATGTACATGACATCATTAGCATTACCAAATCATACTTCCCATTATGGCCCACCTAGTGCCTTCTCGATATTCGACACGTGGATATAAAAGAATGGTTTGATATTATTGTGATTTGGAGAATTTCCTTCTATCCTAACAACCTCACACACTATTTTGTCACGGTTAACTTTCTTAACTATTAATGGAATGATGGTGGGAATTGTTGCTTTGAACCATGTTGGGGGAAATTTTTACGATGAGAAAATCATCTGAAGTTTATACCCTTTTTAATCTAAACACTTGATCAGGTTGGCTGAAAAGACCAATCCGACCAGGATAGGATCTGTCTGACCAAGGACTCGTCCGACCAGGACAGGGTGTCTCCGACCAGAGTCTGTCCGACTAGGACAGGATCTGTTCGACCAAGATTCGTCCGACCAAGACAAGATCTATCCGACCAAAGCCTGTCCAAGCAGAATCTGTTTGACTTACCCAAAGACCACTACGTGGCACATTCTCAACCCTCTGTTGGGCAATTCTCCTTCTCCGAAGAGATTCTGACACTTGTCTCTGGACACCCGGGTCACGGGCCAAACCGGTCCACACCCGGATCCAAGATAAACTCTATAACTAGGAGCATCAACTCCACCACAAGGGGACGAGCATTCTTTCCTTGCCTACTCTGCCTCTTCCTTAGCTCTTCCCGGTCAAAACACCGACTTGAGAGTCGAAGTGCCCTCGGTAGGCACCAAACCGGTGTCCCCTGACTCCGAGGCCTTCTCTGCCCTTACAGATCCGACCAGACCAGGCTGAGCCAGGCAGAACAAGAGATAGAACAAGGAACATGACCACTGTACGCCCCTGCACGAGGTGTTGTGTCGAACTCAGGCATCAACATTTGGTACTAGAATGAGCGCCCCGCGCCTTTCTAGCAGCCTTAGCTTTTCCCCCCAGCCATTCCCTAGACAACCGATCAGGTCTAGGACGAAGAGTCCAAGTAGGCATCAACATTTGGCGCTAGAAAGAGGGCCCTGCGCCTTTCAAGCAGCCGTAGTTCTTCCCCCCAGCCATTCCTGGGACAGCCAATCAAATATAGGACGAAAAGTCCGACCAAGTCCAAAACGAAGAGCCCAAGCAGGCTACGACCGACGAGGAGACCTCAGGTCTAGGATGAAGAGTCTGACCAGGTCCAAGAAGGTTACGGCCGACTAGAGAAGACCAGGTCCAAGCTACGGCAGACCAGGTCCAGGACGAAGAGTCCAACCAGGCTATGACCGACGAAGAGTCCGACCAGGTCTAAGCTACGGCTAACCAGGTCCAAGATGAAGAGTCCAAGCAGGCTATGATCGACGAGGAGACCTCAGGTCCAAGATGAAGAGTCCAACTAGGTCCAAAGAGGTTGCGGCCGACCAGAGAAGACCAGGCCCAGGCTACGGCCGACCAGGTCCAGGACGAAGCGTCCAAGTAGGCTACGACCGACGAGGAGACCTCAGGTCTAGGATGAAGAGTCCGACCAAGTCTAAGAAGGTTACGATCGACTAGAAAAGACCAGGACCAGGCTACGACCGACCTGGTCCAGGACGAAGGGTCTAAGCAGGTTACAACTGACAAGGAGACCTCAAGTCTAGGACAAAAAGTCCGACCAAGTCCAAGAAGGTTATGGCCGACCAGAAAAGACCAGGTTCAGGCTACGGCCAACCAAGTCTAGGACGAAGAGTCCGACCAGGTCCAAGAAGGTTACAACCAACCAGAGAATACCAGGTTTAGGCTACGGCCGACCATATCTAAGATGAAGAGTCCAAGCAGGCTACGATCGATGAGGAGACCTCAGGTCTAGGACGAAGAGTCCGACCAGGTCCAAGAAGGTACGACCGACCAGGTCCAGGACTAAGAGTCCAAGCAGGCTACAACCGACGAGGAGACCTCAGGTCCAGGATAAAGAGTTTGACCAGGTCCAAGAAGGTTACGGTCGACTAGAGAAGACCAGGTCCAGGCTATGGTCGACTAGGTCTAGGATGAAGAGTCCAAGCAAGCTACGACCGACGAGGAGACCTCAGGTCTAGGACGAAGAGTCCGACCAGGTCCAAGAAGGTTACGACTGACCAGAGAAGACCCGGTCGAGGCTACAGTTGACCAGGTCTAGGACAAAGAGTCTAAGCAAGCTACAACCGACGAGGAGACCTTAGGTCCAGGACGAAGAGTCCAACTAGGTCCAAGAGGGTTACGACCGACCGGAGAAGACTAGGTCCAAGCTACAGCCGACCAGGTCCAGGACGAAGGGTCCAAGCAGGCTACGACCGACGAGGAGACCTCAGGTCTAGAACGAAGAGTCCGACTATGTCCAAGAAGGTTATAGCTGACCAGAGAAAACCAGGACTAGGCTACGGCCGACCAGGTCGAGGAAGGATATGCTCACGAAAAATATTTCCCAACCATATCAAGACTTTGGTGCTGATGACTTCGATCACCAAAGTCTTGGGGGGCTACTGTTGGGGGAAATCTTCACGATGAGAAAACCATATGAAGTTCATACCTTTTTTAATCCAAGCACCCTATTAGGTTGGCTGAAAAGACCAATCGAACCAGGACAGGATCTATTCGACCAGAATTTGTCCGACCAGGACAAGATCTATCAGACCAGGGCCTGTCCAAACAGGATTTGTCCAACCAGGGACCCGTCCAACCAGGATCCATCCGACCAGGACAAAATCTATCCGACTAGGACCTGTCCAAGCAGGATCTATCCGACTTACCCAAAAACCACCATGTGGCACCTTCTCAACCTTCCGTTGGGCAATTCTCCTTCTCCGGAGAGATCCTGACACCTGTCTCTGGACACCCGGGTCACAGGCCAAACCGGTCCACACCCGGATATAAGATAAACTTTATAAATAGGAGCATCAACTCCACCACAAGGGGACGGGCATTCTTCCCTTGCCTACCCTGCCTCTCCCTTAGCTTTTCTCCGTCAAAACACTAACTTGAGAGTCGAAATGCCCTCGGTAGGCACCAAACTGGTGTCCCCTTACTCTGAGGCCTTCTCTCCTCTTGCAGATCCAACCAGACCAGGCTGAGCCAGGCAAAACCAGAGATAGAACAAGCAACACGACCACCGTGTGCCCCTGCATGAGGTGTTGTGCCGAACTCAGGCATCAACAAACCATTTTTTTATAACATGTGAGAGTTTTATATTGTAGCATTTTTTTATTGTTATTATAACATGTGAGAGTTTTATACTATTTATAACTGAGTTTTTAATAAAAACCTTCAGCCAAATAGCCGTTAAACCATTGATACTTTGTCCTACTCTGTCAAGCAATCATCCTCAAAAATTTCAAAACAAGTTTGTCATGTAGTTTTTAAACTAAAGAGAAGAGAGAGAGGGGGGGGAAATACGGGGATGACTCTTTTGTTTCTTCTTTTTCACCTCCTTATTATTAGTTTAGTAAATAAACTTGAAGCAAACAAAGAAACAACACCCAACAAACAACCTATACATAGGCAGCCAGGGAAGGAAAAAAAAAAAAAAGCAACGACCTAAACAAAGAAAATAGAGGACTCAATGAGTCAATATTGTCTCAGTACTAGGAACCAACCAAAAGACCTCATAATGAGAGATGAGACTTTTTATCTCTCTAACCTATGGGTTAAAATACTTTCATTCCATGTATATTATTAAGATATCACATTTTACCTTGTAATTTCAAGAATATCATGATTGATTATATGTGTTTTTAATTTCATATTAAAAAGCTCACTTTTTGTGAAATTTAGTCAAAGCAAGTTGATAGACTATTTCAATATATTTTGTAACACCGTATTTTTGACCAATTTGATCAACCTTGTGGTTAAAATGGTATTTTTATGCATTAAAGTTTCAGAGTGTATTTAAAAACGTAGTTAGAACTATATAATTGAAATCAAAACTTTGTACATATGAGAATTTTACACTATAACATATGTGAATTTTACATTGTAACACTTGAAATTAACAAGTTCTAACTATGTTGCTCAATAAAGCCTTATGGAATTTGTAAAAGAGGGTCAGTTTTTACATTAAATTAAAAAAAAAAAACAAGGAATAGTTGTAGCATTCTTAAATATACACATGCTAAATCATAAAAGGACAGTGGTGGCGTTCTTAAATACACATGATAAATCATGACATACTGATGAAATACAAAGAGGTTTACGTATTTATCTTTCTTTTTTTTAAGATAAAAAAAAAAGAGTACACGAATTTTCCAAGCATATTATTATACACGTATAGAAAACAAAGTAAAAATTATTAAAATTGAATATAGATACTCTCAGTGTATGGGATGGCAATTAGTGTTTGTTCTTGTAAACAATATTCTAAGTTAAATATTAAACAAAAATAATTCTATAAGAAGAAAAAACTTATTTATTAGTTTTGATTTGAATTGTATGTACACTACAAATCATGGATATCATGAAACACTCCCTCAGGAATTATATCGGGAAAATTTGAAAAAAAAGTTAAAAAAAATTTAAAATTAAGTAAATGACTTTTTTTTTTGTATTAAAAAAAGTTTTTTTTGGAGCACTGAAACTGTCCCAGTTTTTTTCAGAGAAAAGAGAAAAGAATTGTATCAAAAAGAAGAACCTAACTAGAGTGGAAATAAAAAAAAAATAGAACTATTTTGATGTCCAAAAAGTTAATTTTTTATGCCCAAAAACCAAAAAAATAAAAAAGGTCATTGACCAAATAAATTTTTTTGAAAAGCTTACATTTCAAAATCCCCCAATTATATCACCTCCTCAATCAATAATTTTTGCTTTGTTATGAATAAATTATTAATTATTAATATAGATGTTCATATTTCTTAATAACTTTATAAATTAGATTATCTCTTTTATTATTATTATTATTATTATTATTATTATCATCATCATCATCTTCGTAGCCTCTCAATTACCACCCTATTAGTTATATTTTATTGTTGTAACTCATAAATACTTATAACTTTTTATATTTTATTATTCTTGACCTATATATAAAGCATTTGATAGCTTATATTTGTATACATTAAGATAATTAATAAAGAAAGGCTTTTTTCAATTTCTCTTGTGTCTTTCTATTTTTATTAATGCAATATTGCTATTTAGTTATTTTGCATTCTATATAACAGTCTTTCTATTAAAAAAAATTGATAATGTCTGAGATCTATGTTTCTAAATTATTTACTAATAAAGTGTGACTCAAGTGATTTCAATTTTATTATAAGAACAATACCTTCTTATAGAAAAATACCAATAAATTATGTTACTGGTGCTAAGCTACTACTCCTGTATGGCAATATATGGCCATTATAGTACACTATTACGTAGCATATATTATCCAGTTGATTAAAAATGCAACAATCATCACTATTAAAGACAAGAATACATTGCCCGCTTTTTAAAGTGTACCTTTTTTTTTTTTTTTGTAAGAGAAGACTTTGTTAAGCCGTTTAAAAAATAAGTTAAAACTAAGAGTTTAAAATGACAACATATAATAAAAAATACTATTTAAAACTTGATTAAAATCACAAATCATGGTTCCTGAGTGCCTATTAATCTAATGTGATTGTTAATTTATTTTTTGTTGGAAGTTTATAAGAAATTATTGGATACAAATGTTGTTTTGGCCAAAACGAGTTTTCTTGCCAAAATATGAGTGCAATTCTGTGAAACAAAAAGAAAAAAAAAAAGAAAAAAAAGGCGTGAGTGCGATTCTCTATTGGGTGTCTTTAAGGAGGACATCATATTAACAATGTGTTTCTAAACATTTAGTCGAAAGCACATCAAAAATAAAAAACTTTGGTAAACAAGTACATAGTTTAAATTTTAACAAAAAACTATATATTTTAAACCGTATGTTATCACATGTGAGAATTTTATATTATAGTAACTTTTTTTTATAATTTTGTATGTAAGAGCTTTATATTATTTATAATTTGAATTCTAGAAAATAAAAACTCTTTCTCCAAATGCCCTAATAGATCTAGCAGCTAAAAAAAACCTATTAATAGTGCATTTCTCATGTCCTAGCCTAGAAATCTCATTTTGTTTACAATAAAAATAAAATTTACACGGATTCTCATTTATTATCCCTACGGGTGAATTACATAATCATACCTTTTACTTTTAACTATTTTTCAATTTGTCATTTTGTTCTTGTAAACTACAAATGTATCTTTTAAATTTTAAAAATTTATTTCAATTTCATCATTGCGAATAAAAAAAATTAGACAAAACCACATGACTACTCTTAAAATAGTTTTGAAAATATTTTATATGTTAAAAAGGTAAAAAAATTTCTAAATCAAAACATCAAATTTCAAAAAAAAAAATTTAAGTTTTATGACTTTATAGATTTTAAAATATTTTTTAAAATTTTTTATGAAAAAAAACATATATTTTATGAACAAATTAGGCTCAATAAAGAGTTTTTTATCTTATTTTTATGTTTTTTGAGTCGAAAGAGTCTGTTAGGATAAAATTAAAATAAGTTTTTTAAATTTAAAAAATACTTTTATAATTTCTTAAAATAGAAAAATAAATTAAAAAAATAATAAAAACAGATAAACTAATAACCCGTTTGTTTCAAGAACTCTTTGGATTTTTTAGACTTAAATTTAGATTCGAGTATTAAGAATCTTTTGAATATATGTTTGTTTCCCCCAAAATCCAAATCCTTTGGGTATCAAGAATCCAAGTTTTCAGAGTTTTGACTCCTAAACTTTTGATACTCGTATATCTTTGCTATAGTAAAAACTAAAATTATCTCTCCTATATTTGAAGAAAAAATCATAACTTCTTCATTTGCTATCCAATTGAGATGATTCTTCTTTCATTGTGTTTTTTGTGAAGAGCAGAATAAATTAAGATTCACATTGTATATTTTTTAGGATTATTAACATTAAGATTTTATTCAATTTGTTGATAAATCAAAAAATATGTTCACCACCTCTCTAAATATAAATATCAATTTTATTCCATATTCAGATTAAAATTATATATCTAAACGTCAATTTAGATAACAATTCAAATCATTAAATAAAATTTTAATTTAAATCACATTAACTCAAATCAAATTACTAATATAAATCTATTTGTCAAATGATTCCTAAAAATACAAAACCTTTCGTCCTCTTGTACGGACAACCATGTGTAGCTGCGTCAATAGATAATAGATACACTTGTCTTCCACTGTAGTGGAAAAGCAAATGCAATCTACAACTCACAACCGCAGCAAAATGGCGGCGAGTAGAGGCCGTCAGATGTAGGTTAGCTTTCAAAAGGTGGGACCCAACCGCATCCTCCAATCAGAGGCCTGCCATAATGGTTGACCCTACAGCAACACGCATGTACAGGCGCACACCCAGAAAAGCCCCGTCTGATATTTAAAGAGAACCGGAGCAAATGGGCGGTGCTAGTTGATTTATCGGAGGGCCCACAAGAGTTCCCACGGGGGCCCACAACTTGAAAACACGGGCGCAGCTATAATTCACTAAGTCCAACCGTAGCCGTCCGATGAAGAAATGCCCGTGATGACACTTGATCGACGTGGACCGCAAGTGCTAGTGCGTGACACGTCAGCAGAAAATATATTTTTGAATTTTTCTCGATTGCAACTTGGTCTATGTTTTGTGTGTGTGAATAGAATGAATAATTGAATTGTTAATTCATGCGTTTCACTATCGACAATCTTAAAATCTAATGGGTTTTGGTCATAATATTAGATATTAAAAATCTTATGGAATGTGAAAATTTTGATTTCTTGGTCTATTTCGGCCGTCCAATTAGACCACATTTCTTGTGAAAAACGGGTGGGAATAAGATTTTTTAGGACCCACTAAATCTTAGTTGCATTATTATATATATAGTAATTATTATTATTATTTAGTTGGCCGGTAAGTATAGATAGATGATAATGATATTGAATTCCATATGCAAAAATTTCTTTCATTCTTTCAACCGTAGTTTACCAAATTAACTAACATTTAGTATTTTAAAACAATCTTATGACTTGTTTTCTACATTTTGAATCATGACTTTGCGTATTTTCGTCTTATCGTTATTTTTTGAGAAAAGAAGAATAAATTATACAATGGTTCTTCGATTATTTAATAAATGAAATTTTGGTCTCTTATTTTTTAATTTTAGCTAAAGAGTCCCTTAGCTCTATAACCTTTTACAGTTAATGGATTTCCGTCCAAATCTGTTAAAAACTTGATCGAAACATGTATGTGCTTGTGATGTGTCTTGATTTCAAAGGTATAATAGTAAAAAAAAAGATAAAATCACACAATCTGTGTATTAATAAAAAAACAAAAAACAAATGGCAAACTAAAAAAAAAGCCAAAAAAGTCATATAAGTAAAAAGCCAATGTTCACTCAAGAAAACCACCATTTGTTTCGTGTGGGACCCATCTGAGAATCTTCATTTTTCTTCTCATTAACTTGTCCATCAATCACCTCCGAAACCAAACGAAATTGCCATCAAATCGCAATTTTTCTTCCCCTTAAATAACTCCCCAAACAAACTGACAAACGTGCTTTGTTTAAGGCCTTTTTTTTGTTCGTTTTCTTGGGTTCTTGAAAACTCCTCACAATAGAGACCAAATAATAAATTATAATTTAATGAAAAATCAAATTAAAAAAATCCTAAAAGAATGTCGATAACCCTGCAAGTAACAATTATAGCAACATCGGAGTAGAAAGCAAGGCTCCATAGACGAGGGGTGCTCACGTCGCCTGAAGTGGGGCGAGCTCGCGTCACTGGAGGGGGTGTGGAGATGGCAAAGGCGTTTGCGCGGGTGGCCGGCTCGCAGAGGAGTTCCTAAAGTGCTAGGTCCTAGAGGGGGATCAGAGTTTGCACTCTATCTGGGTTAGCGGGGTGGCGGCACTCACAAGGTTGGTTGAGGAATGGGCTGGTTGCGGCGGCGCATGTTCGACGATGATTCCCATTCTGAACCAAACAGCTATTTCAAATTGTGATCATGCATTGAATAATGGTAAAGTTACGAAGAAAAAAGGGGAAAAAAAAAAAGCAATCTGATGTAGGAGAATAAATTAAGGCAATCTAATTTAGTGGAGGAGAAGATTGAACCATTGATTTGCAAAGGAAAGGGGGGCGGGGTTTTAAATAATTTTTTTTAAAAATTTTATTTGATCAATTATTTTTTTTTTTTGGGTTTTTAGGCAACAAAAAACTAATTTTTTAAGCATCAAAACAGTTTCAGTTTTTTTTTTGTTTTCATCCTGGTTAGGTTACTCTCTTCTTCGATACAGTCCTTTTCTCTTTTCTCTGAAAAAAATTAGGACAGCTTCGATACTCAAAAAAAACTTTTTTTTATGCAAAAAAAAAAAATCATTTATTTAATTTCAAATTTTCTTTTAACTTTTTTTCAAATTTTACCAAAAGGGGGACATTGTAGTACTTGCATCCTCAAAACAAGTCTGCAAAGGGCACGGCGTGTTTCCGTTAGGTATTGGGCGGATTTAAACAGTAGTCTATTAATCGTCAAAGTTGAAGAGTTAAGAGATTTTTTTTATCAAAATTAATAAAAGAGGGACCAACGTGTCAACTATTTTAAAATTGAGGGACTATCTAATGCAATTTACTCTTTTGAGAGAGCAACGAGAATGAATTAAACATTTTAGTGATGTGGCATTGTACAAATATATATTAGCTCACTATATCTCACTTTGAATTTACGTTTTCTAAAATTTTATACCATTTATTTACTATAATAATGTAAGTTATGGATTCTGAGTGAGAGATTCTGTGATCAGCAAAGTTATCTAGCATTTGGTTATTTTATTTTTAATTCTTAAAAGTATATATAGGAACATACAAAATCATTCCTCGCCCCTAAAACACATATAATCACGTATTAGTTTGGTTTTTTAGCTTAAAAAGAAAGAAGGCGGCTTTATAATACAACACGTGGTTAATTAGCAAATTGGCTTAAATTAGATAAACTAATTAAAGGCGTTCAAAAGCATGAAATTAGAGGTTATTTGGCCATTATTAAAATAGGATTAGGGAAGGCCGGCACACCACAAAGGGACCACAAATTCCTACCTAATAGCGCACTTTGAACTTGAAGCAAAAACTTTTTTGTTTTCCTTGGAGTGCCAATTTCTGATTTGGGTTTGGGCTGGATTTACCAAAACTAGGGTAATAGATAGAAGGAAAAAGATCAACATCAATCGCTTCACCATTTAAGCAAAATTTTCACGTTTTCTTTTTGGTGAAAAAAAAAATTCATGTTTTTTATTTGGGAGTTTATGCATAATGCATGTGCTACATAATATGTTGAAGCGGAAAAATAATACTCTTTTATCTCAAATCATAGTCTTGATTTGAAAAACTTTAGAGTTGTGCTATGACTAGTTGCGACTTTATATGGTTGTCTGCATCAATATGATTCTTGAATAAGACTTATATTACTGCCGACTAAAAAAATGAATGGTAACAACTAAGCGATGAAAATAATTATATAATTCATCTTTAAATAGCTCTCTCTCCGTCTCTTTTCCCACAACTTCACTCAATCTTCGCTTGTAAAAACTATCTAAAAAATGCATGCTTGATCACTCAACTCCAACGAGTACGACAAGTCCAAACTTAAGTTTAAAAACAAAAAAAAATTTGTTTTCTTTTCTTTGAAATGATGGAGCAAGGAAATAACATGGGAATTGGCCTTATGAATAAAATTGTGTCGACTTATTTATGTTGATGCACATGACGACTATTTAATACTACGTAGGGTCAAAGATATGGACGTTACGACCTTATGAATGGCCAATATATTTATACTAAAAATGAGAACACAGCCACTTGTTTGGTGCCTAAGGAGGGGCCTCACTGGTCACCACAGCACCATATAAGCTAGCGTCCAAGAAAATCCAACCCCATAGTCTCCATCAATAGGGCACAGATTTGACTAGAGCTTGGACCAACACATCTCCCTAGGTTTTGTTTCTTTTGTTGATGAAGAAAACTCCTAAAAATTGACCTCCATTTGCTTCAAAATAATAATACTAATAATAATAATAATAATAATATGGGATATTAATCCAAAAACAAGACAAAAATCCAGATGGTTAAAAGAGGGGAGATAAAAGGGTCGGTAATTTTTCTTCATTTGGTTGTTTCTTAACTCGTTTCGTGGGTTTAACCCCTTCCTGCTATGGTTTACCTAGAAATCTACAACATATTTATTGGCAGGAATAAGACGTGTTATTAATTAGGTTGAATGCCACTTTTTAAGTTAGTTATTCAGGTGTACTCCTTTAAGTTGAAATTCAAGTAATTTTTTTTTGAGTAAATTATATTAACATCTTTTATGTTTTAGTAAAATAACAAAGACACTCTTGGGCAAAAACTAATAACATTGATATCTCCCGACTACTAAAAAAATACAAAAATACTTCTTTTGTTAGTTGACAATTAATTTTGTTTAAAATGCAAAAAATGCTCCTCTATCTATTTTTACTGATTTATGCTACTAGTAATGATGATTTTACTCTTCTATGACATTAAAAAATGAGTTTAAATCCCCCTAAACATGAGTTTAAATGATTTGCATACACTTGTAACTACAAATTTCACTGTAAGGGTGAATAGAATGTTTTTTTTTTCTTTTTTCTCCAAAAATAAAAATTATGTCTAAAATAAGATAAAAGCCCACAATTCCAATCTCTATTTCAAAAAAGAACTCCACAATTAATTCGTCGAGCATATAACATTCAAATCCACTTTTTCAATTTTTAATGTTAGTTGTTATATAAACTAATTAAAAATAATACAAAGTAATCACAATCACACAAACAAAATCAAAATCACACAACAATCTCAACAAAACTAAAACAAGTAATTCCAACAAAAACTAAGGCTAATTAATTCCAAAAAAAAATTAAAACTGAATTATAAAAAATGCTCTATATTTCTTTCATAAAACTTTAAAGGTAATAAACCAAATTATAATTTCCCTAAAAAAACAAATTATAAAAAAATTAAAAAAACCCGATATTGTTTTGGAGGAAAAACAGAAAAAAAAAACAAATACAAATTTAAAAATGTATTAAGAAAACAAAAAAAATCTCACTCTCTGTCTCTCCCCCCTCCTCCCTCTTTCTTTGTCCGTTGATTTAGGCCACGAAGTGTAGGGGGCCTCTAGGAGGGGGCAAAACAGGATGGTAAGGGCAAGGAGCAAGGTGTGAAGTAGGGTGGGCAAAGGCTAGGGCAATGGGGTGGAACTGGGCAATATGGTGGAGTGTGGGTGATGAATGACAGGGAAAGGGCTGGGGGTGGGGAGTGGACGGATAGGGAGCCTAGGCGAGAGAGGCAGGTGACAGGGCGCTAGGCTTTTATTTATCTAGGAAAAAACGAGCAGATATTTGGGATGGCTTAGATTAGAACTTGTTAGAGCAATAGATGATATTAAAAAGGATATTTTAGTCGTTTCAAATTAAGAACTAATTAACAGGGTTAAGTTTAAAGGACAATACTGTAGTTAGTTTTGATCAAGAAGGTGACTCTTTTATCTTAGTGTTGTTTATTCAATTACGGTAAATAATTTGCTTGTTCCCTAATCTTTTTAAAAAGATACAATTTAGTCCTTAACTTTTATTTTTTTATTTATTTGGGTCTAACTGGAAAAAAAATACAATTTAATCCATAGCTATTAAGTTTGACTGTTACAAAATGTTTTGACCAGATATTTTAATAAACTATCCAATATTGTTTTAAAGAAATTAAAACTAAAACAAATTTCTTTAAAAAAAATTAAATTTAAAATGTAAAGAAAAAAAAAAGTCAACAAAACAATAAAATAAAACAAAAAAAAAAAAAGAGACGAAAAACTGAAAACCTAACATTATAATAAGAGCAGACTAACCAAACACCATAAACACCCCACCCCCTGACCTCCCCCCTCCCAATCTTTCTCCGTCCACCGGCCATTTGCCGCCAACTCTACCATCACTGACCCCTCAGAAACAGTTGTCATTGTCCGTTATTTGAAGCCTCCAACTCTTTGCCCTCACTCACCGTGAACCGCCATCAATTGAGGCCAGAGAGTCGCGATATTTCCCATCGTCGGTTTCCCTCTCTGCTGCTCCACCACCGTCATTGGGAGTACCATTCGCCTCAAAATTATCCGTCAACCAAAACTCGATGTCCCCAACCAAACAATGACACCGGAATCCCCTCGTTCTTCAACGCCATCTCCTCTATCTCAGCCATTTGGCCTCTGCCCACCGCCAGAATCGCTGCAGGGCGAGGGAAGGGGGTCGTGTGGGGCTAAGGAGATGCGAGGCCGAGCTGGCTGTCACTAGATGAGGGTGAAGGCAAGGGAAGTGGGTCCTATTGCTGGGTGATAGTAAGGCAAGGGAAGGGGGTTCGTGTGGGGCAACGGCGACGCGAGGCTAGATTGGCTGTTGGTAGGTGAGGGTAAAGGTAGGGAAGGGAGTCCCTGTCTCTGGTTGAGGGTAAAGGCAAGGGAAAAGGGCTCGTGTGGGGCAATGGCGATGTGAGGCTGGGACTAGCCATGGCAGGGTGAGGATGAAGGTGAGGAAAGGGAGGTCGGGTTGGGGGGGGGGGGGTGGGGGGGGGGGGA
>CAMOHE010052257.1:12535-27780 GCA_946598075.1 Artocarpus hirsutus | reverse complement strand
CCCCCCCCCCCCCCCCCCCCCCCCCCCCCCCCCCCCCCCCCCCCCCCCCCCCCCCCCCCCCCCCCCCCCCCCCCCCCCCCCCCCCCCCCCCCCCAAGTCGGCGCAGCGCGACAGGTGGGAGCGAAGAAGATGGGGAGAGAGAGTGAGAGAAAAGGGTCGGAGAGAGAAAAGAAAAATTAGAAAAATTGAAATAAAATATTTTTTTAATATATTAATTATTTTTAAAGGGATAGTTTGATAATTTTGATTAAAAAGAGTGCAACAATTCTTTCATAGGGACTAAATTAGACCTTTCTTAAATAGTTAGACCTAAATAAATCAGAAAAGAAAATTAAGGACCAATCAAGCTATTTGTCTTTTTTTTTTTCCCTAAAAAATGTGGAATGTTGGAAATATAACTTTTTAGAGCTTGTATTCTCATATCACCCAAATAAAACTCATTTTAGGCCATGTGCATATAATTAATGAGATATTAATCTTTTTGTACCTTTTATTTTAAATTAATTCAAAACCTATACTTTTGTTTTTGGATCGTATCCAATTTATACATTCAGATTTAATTTAATACATAAATTTATACATTCTCACCATCGATATTTAATTTTAACATAAAAAATTACCCAAAATACCTTTTAAATTTAAATATAAGAAAACTTTACAAATTTAAAGAAACCTAATATTAAGGTTTTTACTTCAAAATATATAAAAGACCCTAAAAATAGGTGTATTGTGTATTTATGTTTTTGTTTTCTTTTTATTTTTTAAAAGTTTTAATTTTTTTATTTTACTAACGGATAATTTGTCCATTTTAAAGGTCAAAATAAACTATTAATTGAAGAAAGATATAAATTTATGTATTAAATCTAATATGAAGGTATTAATTCGATAAAATCCAAAATCGAATGTATAATATTTAAATAAACTTAAAATACATGGTATAAAAATAAAAAACCTTATATATAATACTTGCTTACATATGTGTATATATATAAGCTTGTTTATGGTTCTTTGGAGAACTTTAACTCCACATGGCATATAGAAGTGAGAATCATAACATGATATTTATTTAATATATAATAATGACGTTGTAGAGGCATAACAATAATATGAAATAATTAAAATTTTTTGGTTTTACACTTATTCAATGTTAGTAGTATGCTGAATAAATATTGTATTACGTAAAAATATGGTCCTCCATGGAAGACTATAACAAAGACAGTATATCTATGAGTTTTCAATAGTTATATTTTCACCGATAGTTACAGATTTATATGTTAACATAAAAAGCATACTTAATTATATTTGAAGATGTGATGCTTGTATGACTTACAACAACAGGTTTAGCTTTGAGTATTATTCAAAAATATTCTTTATATCAACAAGTTATAACCGAGAAGATGGACTGAGATCACGAACTCGAATCAAATGCTTCTATGGTTTGCCACATGACTTGAGTGGAATGCGCTAATTGTAATCTCCGATATTGATTAAACAACAACTAGACAGCTCCTGATCTTCATGGTTTAAAATTTCTAGGAAAAGTGTGTTATTATGAACTGCTCAAAGTCCATCTTTTGCCCAACTTGATATTGTGTATGCTTTGTGAACTATGGACTCATTTGAAAGTCTGATACTGTCTAATAAATAGACTCTTTATTATTCCACGTCAATTGTTTTGCTCGTATAGTATAGCGGGGTTTAAACGCATGAAGTTAAAAAAAAACGACTTTTTATAAATTATGTCCTCAGAGGTATAAAAGTCATATATATGGTTCAAATTACTCATATTATCTAAAAAATCTATCTTGATATTTTTCTCTCATATGATTATATTTCTATCTCTCTTGGTGTCTTATTTCTCTCCTTGATTTTGTTTTTCTTCCCTAACAGTTAGTTTAACTCTTCTACTTCTATTCTTCGACAGATCTATAACAAAATTTTGAAACCCCATTGAACAACAGCCCTTTGAGTTAGTCAAACCAGGCTTATGAAGCCTACTTTATGCCATATAGGTCCTTATTGAGTCTACAAATATGATTAGGCTTTTTTGGGCCGCATTTTGAACACTCTCTTGCTGGTTTTTTTTCAAAGAGGCATTGTTCATATCAATTTGTTGTATATCAAATCCATGTTTAACAAATGTAAATACGGCTTTGGTTGCTGAGGCCTTTGCAACTGAAATAAAAGTATCAAAATAATCAAGTACTGCTGTTTTTTAAAAACTCTTTGCTACCGGTCTCGCTTTGAAATCGTTAC
Organism: Artocarpus hirsutus; assembly: GCA_946598075.1. Classification (NCBI taxonomy): domain Eukaryota; kingdom Viridiplantae; phylum Streptophyta; class Magnoliopsida; order Rosales; family Moraceae; genus Artocarpus; species Artocarpus hirsutus. The sequence goes on along the minus strand of CAMOHE010052257.1, from coordinate 25,524 downwards.
TCGAATTTGTTAGGCCGGAGATGTGGTTGGGCTTGGCACGACTGAGAAAGATTTCGTGTACATTATTTCCGCTAAATTCTTTGGCTCTCAAAATTACCATCACTTAATTATTTATACCGCCTAACGCCAATAAAACAACGCCACAATGGTTGCCCACACAAAATAAAAAGACACTTGTTTGAGAGCCTGGAGAACAATGGCGAAGTTACACATTGACCAGGTGGACGGTCGTTTCTTGAAATTTTTTCTATACAAAATCTTATTATTAAAATTACTTTCTGCTCCTCCTAAAATCCCATTTCTCCCCATCTATTCTTATTCCACCTTTTTTAAAATTATATGTCTCTTTTATTTATTTATTTTTTTATAATATTAGTATGCGTTTTGTCCTATTGACTAAACTATATTGCTCCGTCCTTGCTTGAGAGACAAGCAATTGACAATGGTCCACCTGCACCTTTTTTTGCCTTTGAAGCTGTCAAAAAACAGCTTACACCTCACCAAAAGTAATAAAACTAATATTTAACAACTTTTTTTTTTTTTTTTTTTTGCACCGATGAAAATTGGATCCATTGAAAGAGAAATATCAAGCCGCGGTACTTTGAACAAGTTGTCGGAACCAATTCTCAATAGTCGCCATCATCCTTCATCCACCAAAATTAATGTTTTAGTCCCAATCCATTTCTTTAATTCACTGTAAAAATATAGGATGAGTTTTTAGCTCGGTGCCTGACCAATCCAATATTTGTAATTTTTTTATTCAATAATATAATTTTATTTGTACATTCATGCAACTTTTAAATTGTTTATATATAACACGTATAATATTATAAATTATATTTCAACAAAATAAATTTTATAAAACCAACTAACAAAGTCTCATTTCAAATGAAAAAAGTTACAAAACCAAAAAATATATAGGACAAATTAAAACAGAAAAGCAAAGGAAAAAAAGCACATTTACCACGATTTTTTTTCCTTTTTATCAGATATTTCCTTTTTACCGGGTGTTTGACAAAGTGGTGGGAACTGCGGTTCCCACCACAAACTCAGTTATGAACAGTATAAAGCTCTCACTTGCTACAATAACAATAAAAAAAATTTGCTACAGTATAAAGCTCTCACATGCTACAATAAAAGTGGTTCTCACCACTGGTTCCCACCACCTTCCAAACACCCCTTAGTTAATTTAATTAATGTATTTGGCCTTATGAATATATAGCTTAGGTCAATAGTCAAATTGGTCCAATTTCCTGAATAGAAAAACAAGAAACATGCATATCCCCGAATGCTGAGGTCATTTCCACGAAATAATAAAAAAAGTGGAATTTGAGTGTGCCCTATTCAAACTTAGCTTTGGAAGTGGTTGGAGCTGACGAAGTCAGACTCATCCAAATCATTTTTTTTTTTTTTTGGGCAACTAGATATCCAATAGTGTTATGCACAAGGAAATAACAAGTTAACAAATTCATTGTCTCTTTGAATTTTTATGCTTCTCAATTATAATTAAAAAAAAAAAAAACACTATGGCACGCTTCTATCAAAAGGTAGGATGAATATTGCATAAAGAGGGTTGCATTAGAATCCATTATAACGAACAAATTTCAATTAAACAATTTAATAATATATATTAGGTATAATATAAACATTACACTTTGGATTTGCAGATTAGTAAATGCTCATCGCGTAATTTAATCTATAGTCCTAATCTGTTACCAATTTGAAAATTCATCCAATTCTAAAATTTGAAGAATTAGTTTTAAACAAATTTGTAGATTTTCATGGCCTTACCTTTTTCTTAAAAGAAAAAAAGAAAAAATCTTACCCTTAATTTCATAAATTGAAATGTCAAGAAACATTGAATTAATAGGGTGTTTGAAACATGCCTAAAACTGCAAAAAATGATTCAATCTATTTTTTGCTATATAGTTTTTTCCCAGTAAAATTTAAAATAAAAATGGTCTAAACCACATTTTTATGGTTGTAAACATATTTGGGTCCGTTTAATAAATGGATTCGAATTACTGATTTGATTTAAGTTAGTATAATTTGAGTTAGTAATTTGAATTATTATCCAAATTCGTGTTTGGATGTGCATTTATGTTTTAATCTGAGTATTAAATAAAAGTAGAATTTGTGTTTTAAAAGGTAGTGAAAATAGTTTTTGATTTATTAACAAATCTAAGAAAATCTTAATGTTAATGATCCTAAAAAATATACAATGTGAATCTTAATTTATTCCTCTATATACTAGAAACACAATGAAAAAATAATCATCTCAATTTGATGTCAAATAAAAAAGTTATGAATTTTTTCCTTAAATATAAAAAAAAAAAAGAATTTTAGTTTTTATTGTAACAAAAGTATCTGAGTATCAAAAATTTAGAGGGAATAGAAACTCTAAAAACTTAAATTTTTAATACTCAAAAGATTTAATTTTCAAAAAAATAAACACATATCTAAAAAAATTTTAATACTTAAATTTAAATTCAAATTTATTAAGTCTAAATAATATTCAAAACAAAAAAAAACCCTTTTGGTTGTTGGCCACATTTGCGATTAGTGTGTTGATAATGACCCGAAGTTGAAGTCAAACAAATTTGTTTGTTGACGCGTCGCATTAAAAAGTCGTTCAACTGGGCTCGCCGAAAAGACTTTCACCGGTCAACTACGTTTTCCTACAATTCTTTTTTGTCCATAACATAAGCCCATGTCGTGTTGTAAATAAGAAGTTATTAATGTAACATTACTCTCTTTTTGAAAGGGAAAAAAAAAAAAAAAGAGAAACTGTCTAAAGTAGAAAAAGAAGACTCTTGTAATTAACGGCTAAAACAGAGTGTCATGTCACATCTTTTCAACTCATGAATCCATAATTTGGAAAATGCTCAAAGTTGAAATTGTAGGCCAAAGGAGTTGAAAGTAATAATTTATTTAACTTTTGGAAAATCATCATATGCAAAATCATCTTGCAATTAAATAAGCTTTTTGGTGTACATGGAAAAAAAAAAGATAAAGGGAAAAAAACAATTCTTTTTACAGGCACATTGGTTGTTTCACATCGTAATTAATGGAAAGTAATTTCGAATACAATGAGACTAGCTTCATCAATTACGTAGTGGCACTCCCTTATTATATTAATTAGAGGTGTTTGAAAGAGCGGTGAAAACTATTTTTATTGTACAAATTTTTTTATTGTTACTGTAGCATGTGAAAATTTTTTACTGTTCATAACTGAGATTGTGGTGGAAACCACAATTGTCAAACATGGGGTTAATATTAAAGATACCATAGAAGAAGTTAAAAGTCCACGGTTATTCATTTTTTAACATATATTGAAAATTTTATGAGGGTACAAAAAGTGTAAACTTTTAGTTTCTTTAAAAGCTCCTAAAATAAAATGGAAAATTCAATGTTAGACGCTCTGTGTGGTACGACATTTATGGAATTGGAAAGTCAAACGAAGCTTTACAATTTTACAAAATGAAAACTTTTATTTTCTTTAAAAGCTCCTAGAATAAAATGGAAAATTCAATGTTAGACCCTCTTATGTAGTAAAACATTTACGGAATTGGAAAGTCACACGAAGCTCAGAACCCAAACCCCAATGTTAGACCCTAAACCCAAATTAGAACCGATTAAAAAAAAGGAACCCAAATTAGAACAAAGACTTCAAAAACAAACAACAAAAACCCACTTTTAGTCTTTTTTTTTTAAAAAAAAGAAAATCTTAAAACAAAATAGACCACCCAACCAAATCTGAGGGAAAAAGAGCCAACACAACTTTACATTACCAACCGGTAGATTGCCAAATCAGTCTCACTCATAGAAAAATGATAGAAAGTGAGTTACAAACTCCTATACAAGACTAAAAAAAGACTACTTTAGCATGTAATAACAAGAAACTTCTATAAAAGAAAAAGAAAAAGAAAAAGAAAAAGAAACTACTTTAGAAATTCTTAGCAAAAGACCTACTTTAGCAAAATGGTAATAATAAACTACTTTAGCATAATAATAATAATAATAATAATAATAATAATAAAGAAATTGCATAAAATAATAGTGTTGAGGTGTTGGGTTCCTCAGCTGGAACCTAGCGGGCACCTCCGGGGAGGGACCGCAGCTCGTAGTTGCCTCCCGCGGGGGGAGCGCGTCCTCCAGGAGTCGAACCCGTATTCCTCCCCAGCTCGGAGTTGCCTCTCGCGGGGGGAGCGTGTTCTTCAAGAGTCGAACCCGTATCCTCTTGAATAAGAGGGTCTTAGGGCCTATCCCAAGTACCAATCCATCCAATAGTTGGATTGGTACCTGGAGTCACCCTAAGACCCTCTTATTCAAGAGGATACAGGTTCGACTCTTGGGGGACGCGCTCCCCCCGCGGGAGGCAACTCTGAGCTGCGGTCCCTCCCCGAGCAGGGACCCTTTCGACAATACGTTCGAGGTGCCCGCTAGGCTCCAGCCGGGGAACTTAACACCTCAACATCAAACACGTGTTCGGATGGGAGACTTGAGCTTGACCGAGTAAGTCCCTGCTCGGGGAGGGACCTCGGCTCAGCGGTGGCTCCCTCCGACGTATTGGGTCCAAGGTGGCCCTCTGCTCAGGGAGAGGGGCAGAGCTTGTATTTTTGCTTCCAGTTAAGGAGCGCGTCCCCTAGGAGTCGAACCCGTGTCCTCTTGAATAAGAGGGTTTTAGGGTGACTCCCAGGTACCAATCCATCCATTGGTTGGATTGGTACCCAAGGGCAACCCTAAGACCCTCTTATTCAAGAGGATACGGGTTCGACTCCTGGGGGACGCGCTTCCCCGTGGGAGGCAACTCCGAGCTGTGGTCCTTCCCCAAGCAGGGACCCTCTTGGCAATACGATTGAGGTTGGCAATACGATTGAGGTGCCCGCCAGGCTCCTGCTGGGGAACCCAACACCTCAACAAATAGATTTTGCTATTCATCATGTAAATAACACCAGTAGTTTTAAAAATGTGAACAAAATAGCATATTTGGTATCAATTCATTTTTTTAAATAATAAAAAGACAAGACTACCCTTAAAAGTCATTTTAGGTTTCAAACTTTCATATCTATTTTTCTTTCTCCTCCCCTTTCTCTCTTTCTTTCTCTTCTTTCTCTTTGGATTCTTTCACTTTTTTCCCTCTCTTCATTTTTATTTCTCTCTCCTCTGATTCCCTCTCTCCCCCTGTTTTCTCTCCTCTCGTTTTCCCCATTTGTCTCCTACTCCATCAATGACAGAAGCTTTGACAGAGGAGCTTCTTGACTACTCCATCAATGGCACAAGCTCCAATGATGGATCTTTGATTCTTTCTCCGTTTTTAAGCTGTTGGATCTTTGTTTTTGCTCACCGCCGTCATGGATCTGCATCGAATCGTCTTGGAAAGCTTGTTGTCATGGATCTTCATTGGATCCCCTTGGAAAGCTCATCATGGAGATCGAATCAATGACTGCTCCATTGTTATTGTAGAGAATCCAAAGCCATCGCGATCTCAATTGCGTGTCAGGATCTCATCGGTTGTTCGTCACGATCTCAACTGCTCCATCAAAATCTTGTTGGTTGTTCATTGAGATCTCAACTGCTATGACAATCTTCATCAATAGTGTACGATGGCGGGGCCTCGAGCAGCAGTTGACACGACGAGTTTGAATGCCACAACCTTATTTAGGGTCCGTTTGATAAATAGATTCAAATTAGTGATTTAATTTGAGTTAGTATGATTTGAATTAAGATTTGAGTTAGTAATTTAAATTGTTATCCAAATTGACGTTTGGATGTGTATTTAAGCTTTAATCTAAGTATGGAATAAAATTGAAATTTGTGTTTGAAGAGGTAGTGAAAATAATTTTTGATTTATTAACAAATCTAATAAAATTTTAATGTTAATGATCTTAAAAAATATGCAATATGAATCTTGATTTATTCCTCTCTTCACTAAAAACACAATGAAAAAGGAATCATCTCAATTAAATATTAAATGAAGAAGTTATAATTTTTTTCCTTAAATATAAGAGAGAATTTCAGTTTTTACTGTAGCAAAGATATTCGAGTATCAAAAGTTTTGGAGGATGAGAACTCTGAAAAATTATTCTTGATACTCAAAGAATTTGAATTTTGGGAGAAACAAACATGTATCCAAAGAATTATTGATACTCGAATCTAAATTTGAGTTTATTGAGTCCAAAGAATACAAAAACAAACCTACCCTAGTGTTTTTCAGTTTTTGCAGGTTTTTCATTTTCCTTTTTGTTTTGTTTATGAACTGCATTTTAGTGATTTTTTTCCGATGGTTAATGCTCAATTAAGGCACTAGGCTAATTTTTTATCATTAATGTTGAAAAATATAAGACATGCTAAAAGGTAATATATGGCCAATGTTCACCGCAAGGCTGGTGAGAAGTATTTTGTGGTCCAAGAAGAATAATGAGGTCATCTGACATTTGATTAGCCAAAAAGACAAGGACAAAAGCTAATGCCCGTGACGAATGACCATGTGGAAAAGACGAAAGACGAAATAAATGTTTAAAGTTTGCTTAAAAAGAGGGAACTTTACATTTTGGATATATGAAAAAAAAAAAATCTATATAGGATGGAATACAATTCTTTTAATAGTTGGATTCTCAGTGAGTAATACTGAATTTATTACACCTTTTAAATTTAATATGGTGTTTAGAAAAATGGTTTAAATTAATGGTAATACTATATTTCTATTTCTATGTTAATAATGTATTTCACAACTGTCGGTGGCCTGTTAAGGTCGTCGGTGAATTTTTATATTTACATGGTAATATAGTATTACTAGAGTAATATTGTATTTCTTACCCAGAGCGTTCTGATGAAGTAGCCAGTAAATTTTTATATTTACACGATAAATATGATATTATTCGAATAATACTATATTTTTCAGTCGTTGACGGTCCAAAAAAGTTATTGATGAATTTTCATATTCACACAATAATACAATATTACTAGAGTAATATTGTATTTCTTGACTATTGCGGTCCGATAAAGTAACAGGTGAATTTTTACATTTATATAGTAAGCACAGTGTGTACATGTGTATTTCTCGCCATTGCGTGGTTCGACGAAGTCATAGGTGAATTTTTGTATTTACGTGGTAAATACAATATTTGTTAGTAAATATTCTATTTTTCAGCCACCAGTGGTTTGGCTAAGTCGTTGGTGAATTTTTGTATTACATGGTAAATACGTTATTTCTCGGTAAATATTGTATTTCTCAACCGTCGGCAATCTGACAAAGTTGTTGATAAATTTTGTATTACATTTTAAATACGGTATTTTCTGATAAATATTGTATTTATTGGTCATCAACGATTTGATGAAGTCATCGATGAATTTTTGTATTACATGATAAATACAGTATTTTCTGGTAAATATTGTATTTTTCAGCGGCTTACGATCTAGTGAAGTTGCCAGTGAATTTTTTGTATTACATTGTAAATACAATATTTTTTTTAAAAATATTGTATTTTTAAGCCGCTGGCAGTCTGGCAAAATCGTTTATGCATTTTTATATTATATGGTAAATACAATATTTCTCGATAAATATTGTATTTCCTAGCCGCCTATGGTCCAACAAAGTTATCGGTGAATTTTTATATTACATCATATTTTCTGGTAAATATTGTATTCCTCGGCTGCTGGAGGTCTGGCTCAGTAGTCGGTGAATTTTTGTATTTATATGATAAATATGGTATTTCGTGATAAATATTGTATTTTTTGACCGTCGACAGTACCAACAAGAAGGAGGATGAGATACATAGAGGATAAAAAGATGAGGGTATTTGAAGGTTTTGCTCTCAATTTCTCATAAAATATTACTCAATTTTTTATAATATGCTATAAATTACACATTTTAAAACTATATAATATTATTTGTTGAGTTCTAATCTAAATATATTATTTTACTCTTTCTCTAATAATAGTATGGTAACAGTACAAAAAAATACCGTATTTTTGACATAAAAAATTATTCTATTAGTTAAATACAATTTTTAACGGTCAAATCACTCTATAATTATCCTTTCAAAAAAAAATTCACTCTATAATTATAGAGTAATGAGTTATGAGTTAACAAGAAAAACTAGACTAGCGGTTAAAGGACTCATTTCACTGGTATGACAAACTGAATTCTCTTTTTTTTCCTAAAAAAAAAAAAAATCCTCCATAAAATAAAAATAATTAAAATATAAAATAATAATAAATAAAAATAAAATAAAAAGAATTAATTTTTTTTTTTTTTTCTGAAAGACACACAACACAAGCAAGCACCACACTTTTCAGTCTTGTGACTTTCCCTCCTCTTCTCTTTCCTTCTAAACACTCACAACGAGGCAATTTCTATTTGTTATTTGTTTTTTTTTTTTTTTTTGTTTTTTCCTTCGGGGGGTTTAAAGCAAGTTTTCGTTTTGTTAACATGCTTTGCCTCCACAAGTGGGTTGTGTTAAGAGAAATACAGAGAGAGAAAAAGAGAAGCATATACTAGAGAGAGATAGAGAGACAGGATTTGGGAAAGTGGAAATCCCTATGCGGAGTGTGGATTTCTGGGTCTCCACCAAAGTTTCACGGTGACCCAGGTGAGCAAAGAAAAGAATAAAAGAAAAAACTTATCTTTCATTGATTTGTTTGTTAGATTCTGAATTGGGATTATCATTTGTGTTACCGCTTGCGATTTTTGTTCAGATCTTTATTGGGTTTGGTTTTATAGATTCTCGGTCGAGCGAAATTTATGATTTTGTGATTATTGTTGATTTTTTTCCTGATATTTTTGGGTCAGGATCTCCGATCTCATGGGATAAGAGCAAATTAATTTGCAAAAAAACTTGAACAAAAAGGATGGTTAGTTTCATTTTCAGTGATGAGAGAGAGGATCAGTTTTATGATGCTCGTGATGACCTTTCTTCTGTGTCGGATTTGGATTCTGATTGCTCCGAGGACAGTAAATCTAGTGTTTTGAGTAGATTAAGGTACGAGGTTTGGGCTGAGAAACTGGGCGGCGTTATGGAGCGTCGTATGAAGTTCTTGAGATGGATGGGTTTGGATTTGGATCACGGTTTTATTGCAAATGAGGATAAAAGAAGAGGACTTTCTTGTGATGAAATTGACTTGGATGTTGATAGAGTTAGGCAAAGCTGTGGGGCTGTTCTCAGAACTTCGGTTTTCAAAGAAGGCTTCTCGTTTACCGAGTCTAGCAGCGTGTCTTCTTCGTTGACTGAGGCTTCGGAATCGACGAGGAACGGTGCTTTGCAAGAGAGTTTCTTCTGTAAAGCTGGGAATTTGAATGACGAACAGGGGTATGCAAAGGAGGACTTTGGCCAAGGTGAAACGGTTGGCAGGTTATGCGTGGTAGCCCGTTCAGAGCAATTGGGTCTTTCAGAGGAGTTTCGGAGAGACCACGGGCCATCGTTTCCGGTTGAGGATGCTAGGCATTTTGTTGATGTTAGGAAGAAAGCTAAGAGGGTTGGTTGGCTGAGAAGATTAGGTATTGGGATGTGCGTCGTTGATACGAATGGAGACTCTGCTCTTAGTCCCGGTGTTGTTCAGGGGACAACAGGTGCAGGGATGCAGAGGGTTAAGGTCTATTCGTATAGAAAGTGTATCAAGGAACTCTCTTCCCTTCATGCTGGACAAGAGTTTAAGGCGCACGAGGGTTCGATACTTAAAATGAAGTTCAGTCTTGATGGTCATTACTTGGCAAGTGCCGGTGAAGATGGTATTGTGCGCGTGTGGAGGGTGAACGAAGATGAGAGATCAAACAAGTTCGACATTGCCAGTGATTCTTCTTGCCAGTGTTTCACAATCGATCACTTGTCAAAGCTAGATCCTTTGGTGGTGGATAAAGAGAGACATTGTAAGGCAAACAAGTTTAGGAGATCGTCTCATTCAGCTTGTGTCATTTTCCCTCCTAAAATGTTCAATATACTGGACAAGCCTCTGCATGAATTCCGGGGACACAGTGGTCAGGTGTTGGACCTCTCATGGTCAAGCAAAGGGGTTGGTAACTTCTTGTCATCATAAGAAAGCAAGTTTTTTGAGCTGTTTTATCCTAGTTTTACTTGGGGAAAATTATAGGAATCCCAAGTAACGTACTGTTTTTTTTTTTTGGTACTGAAATGATTGTGGCAGGCGTCATATTCTAATTGGTAAACATATTTATGGAAAGTTGTGTATTAAGAATTTAAAATTACAAAAATAGTTTTGTACAACGTGTGATCCCTAGCATTAGCATTTCCCTTTACTTGAAAGTTTTTACATTTTCGTAGCTTAAAGATCTTGTTTTGCACTTCTTTAATTGTGTGCTTGTTTTTTTGTTTATATCAGTCGCCAAACTTTTGATACCTATGTCCTTTTTATCTTCTTTATATGTCATGCAGTTTCTGCTCTCATCATCTATTGATAAGACGGTTCGTTTGTGGCAAGTGGGATGTGATAGATGCCTTAGAGTTTTTTGTCATAATAATTATGGTGAGCTTTTTCCTGCTTTCTGTAGATCAGCATCGCTTCGATGCAAATTCTTTTTTTTTTCCTTTAATTTGGTGCAGATTGCTTATTTGTTGATTGTTGTGGTTGATGCAGTCACCTGTGTTGATTTCAACCCTCTGGACGATAATTATTTCATTAGTGGTTCAATAGATGGAAAAGTTCGAATTTGGGAAGTCTGTCACTGTCGGGTTGTTGATTACATTGATATTCGAGAAATAGTTACTGCCGTGTCTTACCGCCCCGATGGAAAGGTCTGTCTAAGGACTTGTTCCTTGGAAGTAATTACTTAATTGTGATAATTACAATCAATTGTACTAATCTTACATCTAACAGTTCTACTAAAATACTTGCAGGGAGGAATTGTAGGCTCCATGACAGGGACCTGTCTATTCTATAATATCATAGGTATAAACTAAATTCATCTCACTCTTCTTCTACTTCACTAAAGCTTATATTGGCTTAGCACTAGTAGAAGATTTGGATCTAAGCAAGATTTGAAGTATTTTGGTTTGGTTGAGAGAGAGAAATAGTAGAAGAGAGATTGGGAAAAGTGAATTAGTGAGCATGAAGTTACGTGTGGCGTGTCTTTAATCTGGAATTAGACATGTAAAGAAATCCTTGAATTTGTTGGAAGGATTTCATTGAAATGATTTGGTATGTTTTTCCTCCTTTTTCAAGTTCATGTCAACTGTGTTTGTAGATGATCGTCTGCAATTGGATGCTCAAATTTGCTTGCAAGGAAAAAAGAAGTCAGCAGGCAAGAGGATTACTGGATTTCAGGTAGTCGAATCATTAAATTCATTTTGTTTAAGTGAGCTTTGCATTTCCACCTTGTTGCTTTACTGCCACATATACTAACTTTTGAGTTTTCAGTTTACTCCAAGTGACCCAAGTAAAGTCCTGGTCACCTCTGCAGATTCGTTGGTCCGTATAGTCTGCGGGAACAATGTCATCTGCAAATTTAGAGGTACGTGGTAATATTATTTGTTGTAACTTGTAATTATGGAGTATTGATTCTTTCATCTGCTTTGTTGATAGATAAGTTTCCTTAGTTGCTACTAAGCTTTATGATGTCACTTGTGTGGTTTGCTTTTGGGCATGTGAATGTTCAAGATGATGGTTGATGCTAAATCAAGTCTTTTAAACTCCAATATAAACGAAATCTAATTTTTATCTCTTTTCTTTTCCATGTTTAGGTCTTCGAAACACAGGAAGCCAGATGTCTGCATCCTTTACCTCAGACGGGAAACACATTGTTTCGGCTACTGACGATTCCAGTGTCTATATCTGGAACTACACTAACCAGGAGAAGTCTTCTTCGCATACAAAGAGCATATGGTCTTCTGAGAGTTTCCTGTCACACAATGCATCAATTGCAATACCTTGGTGTGGTTCAAAAACCTCACCGGACGCAATTCCGTCTCCTACACTCATTAGGGACACACAGGGAAGAGAGCATTGCCAAAAGTGTCCCAATCTCGAGGAGCATCGAGAACAAAAAGTGTCCATCGCTTCTCCTGATTGTTTCTCCTTGAGCGGGTCTTTGGAGTCCTTGCCGAGGGGAACTGCAACTTGGCCCGAAGAAAAACTTGTCAACTCAAGTCCTATGGCAATTTCTCCCACAACGATTACCTCCAAGTTCAGGCTCTTGAGGAGTGCTTTGCAGAGTATGTCCGGTTCTCCTCACATGTGGGGTCTTGTTATTGTAACCGCCGGCTGGGATGGACGGATTAGAACCTTCCTCAATTACGGGCTGCCAATTCGCATCTGAAACCTTTTGGTTTCCGACAACAAACTCGGCGCTTATGGTGGGCATTTCTCCAACCGCGGCAATTTCACATTGCTGTGAAAAGCAGTTAGTTTAGGATCAAATTGTCCTGTATACAATGCATATATTCCAATGCAATATAGATATATAACAGTCTATTGGGAAATGGGTTTATTGATGACCCTAAACGGGATTTACCAAGTGCACTTATTTATATGAAAAAAAAAAAAAGATCCAGTCAAGTCATAGCAGAAAGCAACGGTTTGTCTAATTTAGACTGCAGTCCCATACAGAGTCAATTGTGAGTGGCTGGCTGGGGATTGCTATCCTTTGTTTTGTATTGGTTTCCATAGATAATAATACAGTTCAATCATACGATTCTTTGATGTTACTCGAGGACTGTCGGCCCAGTAGATTAGGTGAAGTTGCATGTGGCAATGGTTCCTTTTGTTTGAAATTTTTATACAAGACTACAAAGTTTGTGTGCATAATAGGGTTTGTCTGTGGGTCTTTTCCTCAGACCTATACAGTATATACGGGAATGACTATTTTTCAAATGGAATTTTATATATGGAAGTGTGTTTTTGCTTTTCATATGTGGATTCCATTTGTGTCTCTTGGCACATGGCATAGTTACAACTTAAGAAGTACCAAGCTGTAATGCTGACAATGCAACAATGAGATTGTGTTTTTATGTTTATTGGTTTGAATTATCAGGTTT
>CAMOHE010052257.1:0-12515 GCA_946598075.1 Artocarpus hirsutus | reverse complement strand
TCATAGCAGAAAGCAACGGTTTGTCTAATTTAGACTGCAGTCCCATACAGAGTCAATTGTGAGTGGCTGGCTGGGGATTGCTATCCTTTGTTTTGTATTGGTTTCCATAGATAATAATACAGTTCAATCATACGATTCTTTGATGTTACTCGAGGACTGTCGGCCCAGTAGATTAGGTGAAGTTGCATGTGGCAATGGTTCCTTTTGTTTGAAATTTTTATACAAGACTACAAAGTTTGTGTGCATAATAGGGTTTGTCTGTGGGTCTTTTCCTCAGACCTATACAGTATATACGGGAATGACTATTTTTCAAATGGAATTTTATATATGGAAGTGTGTTTTTGCTTTTCATATGTGGATTCCATTTGTGTCTCTTGGCACATGGCATAGTTACAACTTAAGAAGTACCAAGCTGTAATGCTGACAATGCAACAATGAGATTGTGTTTTTATGTTTATTGGTTTGAATTATCAGGTTTTTTTGTCAGTTTTATATACTTTTTTATTTAGACATGATTTCTAATAAGATGGTTTTATTTGTACCTTCTTTTAATTCTTTACACCTTTTTAAATACACCTCTTTATAGCTTTGAAATAATTAAATTTAATTATTATACCTTCTTATAATTTCAAAACTGTCATTATTATTATTACTTTCTTTTACTTTATTTTTCTTTTCACCCCCACCATTTTTTTCATTATGTTAATATTTTAATTTCTCTGTTTTCCTTTTTTTTGGTTTTTTTTGTTGAAGCATTTTTCATACATGACCAATAAAGTTTTTTTGTTTGTAGTCTTTTATCGTATGAGAAATCAAATTATGCATTCAAGCGTTATTAACCAATAAAGTTTGGTTGGTAACTTATAAGGGTTGTGGTTGATGTTTGGGTAGACAATCACAAACGCTAATTCATTTATGGAGTACGGAAGGAGGCTAATTCATTCGCAGGCGCTAAGTCATTCATGGAGTACGACGCGGGAGAGAATAAGAGAGCAAATCATATCAATCAGATCGTTGAATATCAACCAAATAACAGCAAATTAATAAAGAATTGACATACCTCTGCCTTATTTTTTGGAATAATCGGTTTTGTCTTTACATATATGGAAATGTTTGAAAAGAAAAAAGAGTATAATTAGTTTTTTTTAATTAAAAAGGATTTAAATAATTAAAAAAGGATTTAAATATGTAATTATATTAATTATAATTGTCTTTTTTTGTCAATTTATTGAAGGATTTTTCAGTCATATGTAAATTTATTTTCAAGAGGTGTAAATAGTCTAGGGGTGTGAATACAACTACTTTTTTTAATTAATTGGGTATTTAACAAACCAGTTTGAACTCGAAAACTGAGTTTAAAATTATAGAATATGAGAGATTTACACGATAGACAATTTCAATTGATGTGCCAAATGGAAGGTAAATTTAAGAGTTATTAATACCAGTGGCCCCTGAACTTTGAGTTATTCCTTACTTTGGCCATTGAATTTTAAAAAGCATTACTTTGCCCCTCAACTTTCAAAAGTTCTTATTTTGCCCATTTCATCCCTTATTTAGTTAAAATAACGGGGTTTTTTTACTCATCTGACTTGTACATGGGTCAATTTAAGAGCAAAAGCGATAATTTAGATTTGCAACTTCATCATGTTTAGGGCTTGGGAGGTTTTTTGTGAGGTTATTTTTATTTTTATACGTTGCCTTTTGAGGTTATCAATGCTTTAAACCCTGTATTTTGAACTTTATCAATTTATACCTTTGAATTTCGAATCTATATACTTACCATTTCTCAGGTCAACATTTAATTTTAATTACAAAAGACCTAAACATTGTTAAAGCAAAACTGAAAATGTATATAACAAATGAGAAAACGCTAAAGTTTTTAAAATATGAATGACATTCAAGTATTTTATATAGTCAAAATCAAACTTTGATTTGAAAAAGTTAAGAATTTGACATGAATTCAAATATAAAGGTGTAAAAGTTTTAAAGTTTAACCTACAAGGTATGATTTTTTAATAACCTAAAAATATAGGGTATAAAAAAAAAAACCCTTTTTGGTTGAGTTTTTTTTTTTTTTTTTTCTCTTTTGCTATGAAAAGAAAAAAAACCTTTAAACTTGGAGAAAACGATTTTCTCTCTTTGAATTTCTTTTGTTATTGTTTCTTTAGCTTTTCTTTTTTCTTATTCCACAGAAAGAGAAAAAGAGATTGAGATCGCAGTGATGACTCCATAAAATTCAAGCTCAACAAACTGAAATGCAGGCTTCTCTTCGTTTAGAACTTTGTGTGTCGACGATCCCTCTGAACTGAGCAGTCTCTCTCTATCTCTTTCTCTCTCTCTATCCTCATTTTTTTTCTTGATTGATTTATTTTCTCATTTTTTAATTATTATTTTTTATCTTTTTCCAATTGTGTGAAAAAAATTAGGACTGTTTGAAATTGTTTTTAAAGGGGGTGTTTGGAAGGTGGTGGGAACTAGTGGTGAGAATCATTTTTACTGTAACATGTGAGAGCTTTACATTGTAGCAATTTTTTTTTATTGTTACTGTAGCATGTGAGAGCTTTATACTGTTCATAACTAATTTTGTGGTTCCCACCACTTTGCCAAACACCCAGAAAATAGTTGAAAATATTTTTATTTTACAAAATGAGAACTTTTTAAGAATTATACTAAGAGTGTTTTTCGTGTGAAAATATTTTTAAAAATTTTGAGAACAAAAACAAAGAGAGCCAATTGTGTTTGCCATGAGGATATCTAAGCTCCCTCTTTTGATCAAGGTTGAGGAAAATTGCTCTCAGAATCCAATCTAAAACCTTAAATTGCCACCATTGAGTACACACATTATATCCCCCAATTGTGTTTTTTTTTTAACTCTGTTGTTTGTTTTTTTTTTCTTTTGTCTTTTTTATTTCAAAGTTTTGATTTTGTTTGGTGGGGATGAAGCAATATGAATTATCCAACACTTAATTTGAGATACAGCTATGTCGAGTGATGGCAATTTATTTGCTTCTGAATCTGCTTATGTTTTAAAATGCCAATTCCATTTAAATCAATATACAATGTATTGATGGTGAGTTTTTTCCCTTAGTTAATCTTTTTTTTTTTTTTTTTCACAGCAGACAAGGAAAAAAAAAGTTTCTGAGCGCTGTTTGCTATTGGTTTGGGAGTTTATAAAAATGTTTTTGCACGTTTTTTGAGGTAAAAATTTCAAAAACACTCTTATTACAACTCCTAAAAAATTCTCATTTTTTAAAACAAAACAATTTTCACTTATTTTTAAAACACTAACAAACCGAATCGGATCTAAACCCCAAACATGATGAAGAAGTTGTAGATCTAAATTTTTGATTTTGCGGTAAAAAAATCTGTTTATTTTAACAAAAAAAAAGGGGACAAAAGCATAAATTGAGGACTTTTGAAAGTTTAAAGGATAAGATGGTAATTTTAAAGTTTAAGGTAAAATAAAAGACACATCAAAGTTAGGGAGTATTGGTGTTAATACGAAACATGTATTGAGAAGTTCATGTATTCTGTTACTTGTCTTCTATGGTATATTTGGTTGGCTGGAGCAATTTCATGCCACAGTATGATGACATTTTAGTTGCGTATTCACGTGTCCATGTTGCAAAACAGAAGTTTGAAAGAAAGTTTTGAGTGAATTGACCAAGATTTGACAACCGGAAAATCCACATCAAATGCTGATGCAGGGTCATAAATAATGCACTCAAAACAACTTGCTGGGCCAATTGAATGAAATGTTTGCGTACAGCAGAAGTGCCCACAAGATTGCCAATGGCAAGAATAAGAACAGATCATGGCTAGATATTCATGGAGGGTATAATTTTGCGAAGAAAGCACTGTGAGGTCAAAAAAAGGAAAACCATACATGTACCAGACAAGGGAATCAACACGTAAGTGTTGAAGTTCTAATTGACACTTCTGTTGAATCGAATGCCAGTTGAACCACAAATCATAGTGATTTAAAGCTTATCAAAATGATGTGACTACTTGTGACAGCAAGAAATTTTATGTACTTGGTGGTCCATACTATTTATATGGGGTTCATAGAAAAACAGATATTCTGTTGAAATAAGACATTGAGATGTTAAAAGAGGCATCATTATGTATAGGTGGGAAGTGGGCCATCAAATACTGCAAAGTTTATGGTTTAAAAGGTCCTTGAAAAATGTTGTTAGAATTATAGTTGTGATTTAAAAAATCGTAGCATATAATAGTTTTATGTAGTAATAATTTTTTGTTTTTTACTGTAGCATATGAAAGCTTTATATTTATTGATGACCACAATCATCATTCTAAGCAATATTGTCAAACACCCTATAAGAGTAGCGAAATAAATACAATCTAGTTGCAATCTGAGTGGTTCTGGTTGAAAAGGGGTCCGTTGGCAGTTAAGTTAGTGATGCTCAAGAATGGTGTTTTTGTTTTTGTTTTTTCAAGGGGGTTAGACATTGATGGCACATGAGACAACTAGATGAGTCTAAATCATTCTTCTTTTTTTGGGGTACCCACAAGAATTCGACTGGAACCTACCAGAAAGAGAGTTATTTCATAGAAAGATTTTCTTCTATTCTTGAGGGTCTTGAAAGTTATTTCTAGCCTGCTTGAGCTGTGCTTTTATATTATAGAAAAATAAGTAGTCTTGATTATTATGAGTGGTTAGGAATTAGACGCTGATTACTGAGAGTAATAATATAGCATAACAAAATCAAACAAATAAGATCAAGCAAGATGTTTGGTAGTTATTCACTTTCAATATCAAAACTATGACTATTTTTAACGGTTATACTAATAAAAACACGCAAAATTTCAAGGTCGATACATGTTCGATTTACGCGTAAAGTAATAATTGTCACGATCTTAATCAAGCTTCATTATAGCATCTAATGGTACCCATACATACATACAAAAAAAAAAAAGATAAAAAAAAAATAAAAAGACAAGTATTTCTAGAAACCATCGGTTACCTTTTGTAATGAGAATAGCCAGGGGCTCCGCAAGCTCCCAACACTGTATCTCAAAGAGCTAGATAGCCCTTACTTGAGTGGGGCCTAGCTCCATAAGGTACAATGCTGGCCCCGCGCTGCAACAAGTAATGATATATTATGATATATAAACTGCTGAATATTTATGTTGAATATGAGATTGGAGAGTTGTGACATGCTTAATTTTTTTAAATAAATGAAGATGTTATGCCTTATTAATTAGAGCCCGTTTTGCTCTTGGGCTTCATCCCTTTGGTAGATCCAACCAATATGTAGACCCTTTTTTTTTTATTTCTATAATTGATGGTTATTTGTAATTATTTTTAAGTACATATCTTGTTTGATTTGAAATGAAATTTTATTTTAAAATTAGAGCTCGTTCGATCCACAATATATACTAAAATGATCGCACTAAACACAACAATATAATATGCTAAATCATGAGTCGAGATCATTGGCAATTGTTAACTATTTACTTGTCAAAAATTAATGACAACATAAAATGGGACTTTGGATACAAACACAGGACGCAAGTTCACAAATTTGAGGCCTTTAGCATTATTTCTCCCTATCTCTAAACCTTTTTTTTTTCTTTACACCAATAAAATTTCTGCATATGACTATCATGCATCATATGTTATTATACAATTAGAGCCCGTTTTGCTCTTGTACTTCATCCCTCTGACGGATCCAGCCAATGTTCGGGACGAATTTTCTTGTAATGGGTAGTTATTTGCAATTATTTTTGAGTACGTATCTTGTTTGATTTAAAACGAAATTTTATCTTAAAACTAGAGCCCATTCGATCCACACAGTACAAACTAAAATGATGGTGCTAAACACAACAATATAATATGCTAAATCATGAGTTGAGATCATTAGCAATTATTAATTATTTACATGTCAAAAATTAATGACAACATTAAAAAGGTAAGCTTTGATATATGCATATTAAAAGGGTAGCAATTATAAGCACAGGACGCAAGCTCACAAATTTGAGGCGTTTAGCATTACTTCTCTCTTTCTCTAAACCTCTTTTTTTTTTTTACACCAATAAAATTTATGCATATGGCTATTATGCATCATATGTTGTTATAACATAGCTCATACTCAGAGGCTGAAGATTCTATATAATGGGGAATGTAAGATTATATACTGATATACATACTCATTTATATTATACATGGAAAAATGTTATGTATCGTCTAAGTTGAAGACTTAAATAAAAATTCTAACCTACATATTACAACAAAGATTCAAAATTTGTGTCATTTTTAGTGATCGTTCTCACAATTAATACTTGTATGGTGTTTGATAAACTCAATTTTAACTCATCAATTTTAACTTAAACAGTGTAAAGCTCGCACATATTTTAGTGTAAAGTTCTAACATGTTATAGTACTCTCAGTTCTAACTCACTTTTTAAACATCTTTTTGATGTTAGGGCGGAGCTACTTACGAACCAAGATGAGTGGCCGCCGCACTTGATTTTTTTTTCTTTTCCTTCTAATCTTGTTTGCAAAATTTTATAAAATTGTATCTTACCCCTTTTAAAATTTTAAACCTCTTTATTTACCCGATTTGTTTGTTCAGTCATGTCTATGTCTCTCACGGCTAATATTTCCAGCTTTACCCTGCTTGACTTCATAGAGCTTTGTCTCCATGATGCCTAATGTGGGCAACATAATTATCAATCCATCAAGACTAAAGAGATTGAATATAATAGTTGAGAAAATAGTGGAAAAGATGAAACAGGATATTGAAGCTGATTGGACACACTTCCTTCTGTTTTCTTCTTGGAAGGTTTTTTTTCTCCTTTTTCTTCTTGAAATTTCTAATATGACTTAAGTAATTATTGGGCTCTATATGACCATACTATTTATTTTGTCAAATACGAAATCCCTAGAATATTGATATCACATCACATCTGTGATGGTATAAAGCTCCCAAAACAGGAAACAAGTCCTGTTTGGTCTCGTTTTTAAAATTTTTAAAAATATTTTTACACGTTTTTTGATATAAAAATTTTTAAAACACTCACAGCATAATTTTAAAAAAAAAATTATTTTTTAAAATAAAAACATTTTAACCTATTTTAAAAATAATATTAAACTGTCTATTATTGTGCCTCCTATTTTCTATGGTTAGAAAGTCTCATGTGGTTGAAATCTCAGTAATATCTCTTTAGACAATAGGAAGAATCCCATGTTGTTCACGCGTAGGTTTGCATAAAGGCCCGCGGAGATCATTTGCCTAAGAAAGCTGTTAACTAGTCCTAGCTCTCATTTCAATTGCTGCTCTAACTTTTAAAAACATACCGTCGGTTTGGCATACATTATAAACGCTCTCAGTATAAAACAAAAAACAATTATAATATAAAATTTTTAGTGAGCTATAGTGTTTTAAACAAAATACGGTTCAAATTATTCGTTTGAACTCTGGTGCGAAACATCCGAATAGTCATTGACAAGTTGTAGAGCACTTTATCAGATACCAAGTCCCCTATACAAAATAATTATAAGATCTCGTTTGGAGTAATTATAAGATGATTAGTGAGTTTATAAGCGTTTGGATATCCTCTCCTTTTAAATCAAGAAGTTCTATTTAATGGTCCTAACAATTGGTATCAAAGTCAGTCTAGTTTCTCATAGGTTTAAATCGAAGTAGTTACGTTATTGGCTTGATTAACATGCATGGGTGAACAAATCAAGATATCAAAAACTAATCCTCAAGTGAAGCCGACTGAAGGAGAAAGGGTTACTTTGGATTAGAGACGATAATGTAGACTACCTTTGGTTTTAGTCCATGTGTGGTGGTTTATTATGAACCGTCAGGTCGAGTATGGGCTATGGTTCTGTGATTGTAACTAGGGTTAGGACAATCTGGGGAGGGCTGCCACTTGACTGGGGCGGATCAACAAAGTCTCCTAGTTGGAAAAATGGGCTGCCATGAACTGTGTTTGCGGAGTGTGGATTGATATCCAACCAATGAAAATTCATATCCCAAAACCCATTAGACTTTCTCAGCTGGAAAATTCAAGAAAAACAACAGTAGATTTGATGCTGGTGTAGTAGGTGGGACAGAATTCACTTGTTTGAGCCTGATTTTGAAGATGGTAATAATGGTGGAGAGGATCTGCTTTGTGATGAAGATCATGATTTTGTCAGTAATCATGAGGTCTGTGATAGTTTTTCAGGTCACAGTTGTTTACTGGCAGAAAATGCTATGCTAGATAAGATCTATGTGGAGCATCAGCAGCTTCTCAGGGCAGAGGACCACCTTCAATTAGATTCATTTGCTTTTTTCTTACTGATTTAGATCCCTCAAAGCATTGTCATGCGTTCAACTCTCTCTCACTCTCTCTCTCTTGAAGGATACCTAGTGTTACTCAAACCACACCTTATCGATAAGGCTATATTTTAAATAGTCAAATTTGTATCAGGTTTTATTATTTTTGCATAATTTTTTTATTATTTTGATATGATTTTGATTAAATTTAACATTTAGAAATATAATCTACAAATTTTAAAATATACTGGTAAAAAGCTCCTAAACTCTAAACACCAACTTGATATTGGAATATGTGTAAAGTTGCACAACATGCAACGCTACTTATCCTATTAAAAAAAATGTATGGGCTAAAAAAGTTAATGATAGTGACTTGGTTAGTGTTACTTTCATGGAGTTTAATGGTTGAAGAGTTGTTTTCGTGGTAAATTTCATGTGGCTACCTCCTAATCATCGCTACATTCTTTTCTCTTGTTTTCTTTTTGTTGTTTAGCTTTTGTAATACATGCAACAAATAAACAATCATGAACTATGCTGGGCATGCTGCAATGTTGTGGGATGTAGTGATGTCTCCAATTGATGGCAATGTAACAAAAAGAAACTTTTAAATACATTTCAACAAAAGATTTTTCTTCTTGTTTGTTGTTTTTCACATTGTTGCTATTTTTCCACCTAAAGCAATGTTATGGAAGTTCACTACTTCCAGCCTTCCAAGCATATGGTTGTCATATGATATGCACATGACCTACTTTTGACTAAAACTTTGCATGTTTATTTGTAAAATCAAATTTGAGGGATGTTTAAGTGATAGGGTTTGAAAAAGAAAACCTTTTCTCGATAAAATAGTTTTAAACCATTAGACACGATCATATTTAAAAAAGTATAATTAATTTATCAAGATTTGATGAAAAACTGGAAGTTTAAAACTATGTTTCTGCCTTTAGTTTTCGTCAAATTCTTTTCTTACCCTACCTAAGAATTCTCCAAATTTTAGATACCATCATCTAACATGATACTTATTGGTCATACACAATCTCAAAATCAATTTCTCTACTTCCTAGGAAAGTTATGAAATCCTAGTTGTGGTCCTGCACTTTGAGGTTGCTTGCAAGTGACTCAAATATTGTCCGACTTAAGAAGAAATATTGGAATGAGAGAATCTGATTCCTTTTTGCTTGAGACCTTGGAATTGGATAAAAAAAGTAAAGAGGTCTCAAAAAGTACTAGTCATATAAGACTTGGAATTTCCAGTTAGAATCCAGCAAGTGACGTTAAATATCACACTTTGAAAGGGTGGACAACTAGATAAAGCAGCGGATGCTATAGCGAAACTAATTGCAAAAGAGAGAAGATCGGCCACATTAAAATTACCTTCTGGGGAGGTCCATTTGATATCCAAAAATTGCTCAACAACGGTCAGACAAGTAGAGAATGTTAGGTTGAACCAAAAAAATTTGGGTAGTGTTGGATCTAAATGTTGACTAGATAAACGTCCTGTAGTAAGAGGAGTAGTTATGAACCCTGTAGGGGGTGGTGAAGAGGGCCCCAATTTGTAGAAAAAAACCCACCCTTGGGTTATCCTTTATCCTGCGCTTGGAAGAAGAAGACACTTGGAAGACATTCATGGTGGTTTCTTTACTATACTGGGTTGATGGTAGAGTAAACATAAGCAAATGAATGTACTTAATTTAGAGAACCTTATTCTCAAGAGAAAATGAATAAAACAGGATGGAACTATAACATTTAAGGTTAATATACGATTACAGGGGAAATAATGGATGATCTTGCAAAATTCAGAAGGGCCACAAATCTCCCCAGAGGGATTTTCGAGCCTGGCGATGTAAGATGGGGTTCTTATTCTTTGTGATAATTATTCGCTCGAACGAACCCTCCGAACCATCCTGTTTCGTTGATCGACACACGTTCAGTGAAACCTGCTTGCCCCTTCGAATAGGTGAAAAGATGATCCTACCCCAACCGCCCCCGAGATCGGCACGATTTGTTTCTTCTTCTTCCTCTTCTTCTTCAACCTCATAGTTATCCTCAACATCTGTTGCTTCCGCAACATCAGAATCATAGGTAACTGAATCGGGCTCCTCGTATGGAACAACAGCCAGTTCTTCTTGTTGCTTAACCAAGTCATCTGGTAAGATCAAACACAAATATCAAGTGGGACAATTATGAATTATAATTTTCACAATGCGCTAAAATGTGGATAGAGTATAAAAAAAAAAAAAAAAAGATAATATACCAATGAAAAGTAATCATATTCATTATGGAGATTTTTTGAGAAATTTGTAAAAGGAAGTCAAGTTGCAGAGATGTAAAGAATACCAAAGTCAACTTCAAGATCTTCTGGTTTTCTTTTAGCAAGCTGCTCCTTCAAAGTCTCAAATTTCACTCCATCAAGTGGCCAAGCTTCACTGCAAATCAACGTCTAAAATCAGGAAATGCTAAACAAGTACGCAAGTAAAAGTCACCTCAAATTAAGCGTTAGATATTACTTTCGTCGTCAAAAATAATCCAAGATGATTAAATTAAAAAATGTTGATGCATATTAGTTCAAGAGAAAAACTCACTTTGGTCGTTGTCCTCTCCTGAAAGCAACAAAAGAAAATTTCTCATCTTCAAAGCCGCGTAAAGCCTTACCCTTTGAACGCTACAAAGGTCACGAAAAAGAGAACTATCCATAAGATTTTTTTTTGCTCCAATCGTGATATAATCGTTAAGTCAGAAAAGAAACCAAGATGCAAATCTTCAGAAAACCAAAGGGTCTCTGAAGGTGGGTCCCATGGATCACATTTCCAAATAAAATTGAAAAAAAAGGAACCCATAGCAATAGCATAGCGATACAAAAAAAAAAGCAAGACTAGAGAATCAAGAGACAACTATTTTACTGCATGGGGGATTTACTGGTTAATAGGACAAACATCAACAAATATTCTCATTAAGACACGGGGGTTTACTTGGAGTCTGCGGGACAAAATATGATATAAAAAATAGAATGAAACATATGACAGAATCACAGAATGGCCCCTTATCATGGAAATTGATCCAATGGATAAACACACATACACACAAACGTGCATAAAGTGCTAAAATTCCTTTATGATTGCACATGCTTCTAATGAGTCAAAATCTGAAATTCAACATGCTACAAGCAAATGATCAAAATTCTACTCTGCTCAAACTTTCTTTTGCATACATCTTTCCTTTTTCTGATTGTACGTGCCAAGTGAATATATACCAATTTAGACGTAATTTTTTCACATCGTAATAATGCATACTTTGCTTAAACTTCTTTTTCTAGGATATATTCAAATGAGTACATAATCATAGCGCATACTCTCTGTAGAACACGATTTAAGGAGTTGGGGCAGACCTTGTATGTACGCTGAGTAGTCGTCCTCTCCAAGCGCTGAACGAAATGACAGTAAGTTCCTGTTTTCTCCAATGGGCATGCCCCATCATGAGCACACTGCATTAAGATTCAAGAGGACTATTTCTTAAAAAGAAAAAAAAAATGACAATAAAATAAGATGGGACAGCACAAATTGAGTTATGGACAAAAGCAAAGGTAAATGAGAGTGAGCTATTATACTCACAGGAGCAACTATATATGCACCACTTTTTGGATCCAGCAAGTCCTTAAAAGCTTCACCGTTTTTGCCTTTTAACTTCCGCAATTTCTAAGAAATCATGAACATTATATTATAGACAATGTTTTTAAAGAATCCACGATAACAAATACCTTGTCCCTAAGAACAATTAGGGAAGAACTATTTACCCTTTTCTCCATCCATAATATGTGCGATCGCATTTGAGATATGATAGCAGATCCTTGTGGCGTCCCAGGCTCAACCAAAACCTACAAAATATTTGAATAATAAGGACATTTAAAAAAAAAAGTTAAAAGGTGCACGATTCACATATTCTCTTCCTTCAATTTCACCAAATATTCAAAACCATCAGTCACAGACACGGAGACACTTTAAACACATTGCGTTTTGAGGAATTTTTTTCCCTAAATTATCACAATCTAAAGAAGATCATAGCTAATTTCTCTACTGTCAATGTCGTGCACGCTCATGATAACATTTTAAATTAATCATAAGGCTGAAAAATCTACCAGAACATCTTCTGTAAGTTCCCAAAGCTGGCGTACTAGAGTTATTCGGTCCTTGAAAGACGGAATCTCTCCAAGCACATAAGACTTCATCACAA
>CAMOHE010052256.1:1571-49521 GCA_946598075.1 Artocarpus hirsutus | reverse complement strand
AAACCAATATATTAATTAAACTCTTTAATTAACATATTACTCTTTTATCAATTCCAACATTACTCCAATAAATATTTAGAATTGCAATCTTAAAATTATTGATATAATTACTCATATTATAGAGTGAAATAGTCATTGCATGTAATGATCAGCCATAAACAATTTATAGTTAGAGTTACATAAAATCCATTAATCTCTCTAATTATTTCTTTATCCTTA
This sequence comes from Artocarpus hirsutus, assembly GCA_946598075.1. Lineage (NCBI taxonomy): Eukaryota > Viridiplantae > Streptophyta > Magnoliopsida > Rosales > Moraceae > Artocarpus > Artocarpus hirsutus. The sequence goes on along the minus strand of CAMOHE010052256.1, from coordinate 49,302 downwards.
AATATGATTGATTCTCTAATAAATAATAAATTCATGAATTTTTTCATGGATTAAGCGTTCATATTATTCAAGACCCAAATCAATGCTCAAAAATATTATCTGTTTACCTTTTCGTTAAAGAAGTAATAGATTCTGTCTTGTAATATTAACATTTCTGGTTACTTACTTCACTATGCCTCCAAAATACAAGGGATAATATTAGATTCTAGAACCTATATCGATTAAATCTAAAGACATAATTTCATAAATACGAGTTGGCTAATAACTCAATATTAAGATAATTTTATATATAACTATCGATTAATGTGATTAGAACTTGCTACATTTTAATGGAAATTATTTAGCCATTCATATCACATCATGTCCCAGTTCTACATAATTTTATTATGTACAGTACACTCATTTAATGAATCGCTACATTAACGGTTCGGATAAGACTATTCCATTTTTAATAGAAATGACCTACATTAGTTACGCTCAATTAAAGATTTCATACTTTAATTGACTCATTAGTTATATATTACTAGCAAGTTTAATTATCATCTTTAAATATTATCTTCCTGTATATGATTCTTTTATACAATATCAAAGATCAGATCCATAGTTATAGAATTTTAACGATATTCAAAAAATTCAAAATGCATACACGTAAATATAATAAAAAATTTACTTTATTCATTTATAAATATGATCTTTACGAAAAACATCACATACTTTAAGGGCATTTATTTTAACATTAGGTTCTTTTTGCTATATACCAGCATATAATTCTCGTTCTTTTAAAATACTTCAGTATATAATTGAATATTTGTTCTGGTATCGACTCATTATCCCAACCGCATAACAAATATCCAGTTGAGTGTAAAGCATAATATACATGAGGCTTCCCATAGCTAAAGCATAAGGTATTTCTCCATGTATTCTCTTTCCTCTATTATTTTCGGACATTTATCCTTAGAAAGAGTAATTTCAAACTATGTTGATTGCGAGCTTTTTTTGGAATTCTACATTACAAACATCTCAAGAACTTTATTTATATATGTTACTTGGAGCAAAACTATTATTTTGTTCTTCTTATCTGTAGAGAGTAAAAACTTAAAATGTAATTAACTTCTCTTAAATCTTTCACGTCAAACTGTTTAGATAGCCAAACTTTGATCAATAATATATCCACTTTGTCATTCTCAATGAGTAATATGTCATCAACATAAAACACAATAAAACAACCTTCTCATCATCAATACATTTATAAACACAAGATTCATTAATATTCTGCTCGAAAATATATGATTTGTGTAAGAGAAACTAAACGATCTAAACACACTTTCAACATCCAAATAGCATTTAGATCAATTGCAGAAATGTGAAAAATTGCTTACCTCCAGCCATTGCAGTTTATTGAAGGATGGATGTAATTTTCTTTGTTCTGAATTTGAGTGCTTTTCTAAACCTTTGTAATCTCTGATCGATGGTGTATTTTCTGAAGTGATATTATAGGCTTAAGGGACCTAAGAAAATTTTGCAGTCTGTAAAAATTACTCTATCCATCACAGAGTTTTTCTTTTTAACGTACAAAACCATGGGCAGTTATAAAGCATTTTTACAGAATGTCATAATTGCTCTTAAATTAATTGGAATTATGGGCCACATCCAGATGGGGTTATTTTTGTCCAAAAATTAAAAAATCCCAACATTCTCCCACTTGGCCCATATATTCCATCATTCATACTAATAAGAAACAAAATATATGAATCATGACGATAGGTCCTCTAAATTACGAGTATTATCTTCCATGTATCATAATATATTATGTCTCTCAAAACTAGCCCATGTTACTTAATGAATAAACCTTATGTTTATTCTAAGTCCAATCACTAATGCTGTTTCTCAAACTAGATGAATGTGTACACAAGGAAAACTAAATATGAGAAAACATCACAACTAGAGTTTCATTAAAATTAATATTCGTTCTTACAATAAAAGAAAATCACATAAGGGGACCAACTCCCCTTTTCTCTACATGATCCTTGAATTTCAATGGTGGCATGCATTTTGTCAAAGGATCTACAATCATCAATTTAGTGCTAATGTGTTCACTGACTACTGTTTTCTCTTTAATACGTTCTCTTATGGCTAAATACTTAACATCGATGTGTTTGCTTCGACTACCACTTTTGTTGTTCTTAGCTAAGAAAACTGCAGCTGAATTATCACAATATATCCTCAGTGGTCTAGAAATAGAATCCACGATTCTAAGTCCAGAAATGAAACTCTTCATCCATACACTATGTGAGGTAGCCTCAAAACAAGATACAAACTCAGACTCCATGGTAGAAGTGGTGATGAAAGTTTGCATACTTCTCCATGAAACAGCCCCTCTAGCTAAAAGGAAGACATATCCTGATGTCAACCTTCTAGTGTCAAGGCATCCAGCATAATCAGAGTCAGAATACCCAATCATTTCCAGATTCTCAGTTCGTTTATACATAAGCATGTAGTCTTTGGTCCCTTGAAGGTACCTCATCACCTTCTTTGCAGCTTTCTAGTGGTCCAGGCCTAGATTACTCTGATATCTTCCTAGCATCCCAATAGCAAATGCAATGTTAGGTCTTGTGCAGACTTGATCATGTATCAGGCTTCTAACAGTAGAAGCATATGGAATGTTTCGCATTTGTTCCCTCTCAAGGTCATTCTTTGGGCATTGGCCTAAATTGAACTTATCACCCTTGACAATGGGAGCTATACTTGATGAACAATCTTTCATCCGAAATCTCTCTAAAACTTTGTTGATACAGGTCTCTTGAGACAGACCCAAAATACCTCTTATTTTGTCTCTATGTATCTTAATGCCAATGACATAAGAGGCATCACCTATATCTTTCATGTCATAATTTTCAGAGAGAAATTGTTTTACCTCATAAGCAAACCCTTAACATTGGTTGCAAGTAAAATGTCATCCACATAAAGGATAAGGAAACATATTTTACTCCCACTGACCTTCTGGTATATACATTGATCCATAATATTCTCTACAAATCTAAATGAAGAGATAATATCATGCAATTTCAAATACCATTGACGGGAGGCTTGTTTCAATCCATATAAGGATTTCTTAAGCTTGCACACCAAATGCTCACCATCACTAGAGGTAAATCCTTTTGGTTGTTTCATTTAAACCTCTTCCTCTAGTTCTCCATTGAGAATGGCTGTTTTCACATCCATTTGTTGCAATTCCAAGTCAAAATGCACAACTAATGCCATAATAATGAGGAAGGAATCTTTCTTAGACATAGGAGAAAATGTCTCCTTATAATAAATTCCTTCTCTTTGAATGAATCCTTTAGCAACGAGTCTTACTTTATATCTTGTAATGTTGCCTAATGAGTCTTTCTTGGTCTTAAAAACCCTTTTATATCCAATGGCTTGTACACCATCAGGCAAATTGACAAGATCCTAGACTCCGTTAGAGGCCATGGAGTCCATCTTATCTTTCATGGCATCATACCAGAGTTTTGATTCTGTACAACTCATGGCTTGTGACAATGTTTCAGGATTATTTTTGGCTCCAATGTTGTAGTCTGAATCTTGCAGATATACAATATAATTACTAGGTATTACTAATTTCCTCATTCTAGTAGATCTCCTTAATGTTGTACCAATATTTTCTTGAGGAACTTGTTGATCAAATAGCTTGATCTACCAGATTGTTATCAGTAGCTTGTGGAACTTCAATGATTGGTCGCACAACACCTGATTGAACTTGAGGGGTGTTGTGAATGACGATCAATCTATTACTTGAGCAAGATGGTTGATCTTTAGAATGATCCCTTTCGGGGATGATGTCCCGGGATCGATCCTTCCCACTGATCAAGTCATTCTCAAGAAATTTTGCATTTCTTAATTCCACAATCCTAGTGCTGTGAGAAGGACAATAGAATTTGTACCCCTTGAAACTTTCAGCATATCCAATGAAATACCCGCTAATAGACCTTGGGTCCAGTTTCTTTTCCTATGGGTTGTACACTCTTACTTCAGACGGACATCCCCAAATGTGTATATGTCGCAAACTCGGTTTTCAACCTTTCCACAATTCAAATGGCATCTTTGGGACAGCCTTGGTTGGAACTCGGTTTAATATATACGCAGCCGTTTTAAGAGCTTTAGTCCACAAGGACTTTGAAAGATTGGAGTTACTATACATACTCTGCACTATGTCCATTAGTGTACGATTTCTTCTTTTTGCCACACCATTCTGATCCGAGGAACCAAGCATAGTGTATTGGGCAACTATCCCATGTTCTTGAAGAAACTTCGCAAATGGATTAACCGCCTGTCCATTCTCAGTGTATCTACCATAATATTCTCCACCTCTATCTGTCCTCACGATCTTAATTTGTTTTCCTCATTGTTTCTCTACTTTAGCCTCAAAAACCTTAAAGGCATCTAATGCTTTGTCCTTTGCATGAAGCAAGTAGAGATACATATATCGTGAGTAATCATCTATGAAGGAGATGAAGTATTTCAGACCATGTGAGTCCATGTCTACACTACAAATATCTGAATGTATGATTTCCAATATGGTCATACTCCTCTTTGTAGCTTTCTTGGATTTGATGGTCTGCTTTTCTTTAATGCTGTCCACACAAGTATCAAAATCAGTAAAGTCTAGAGTATTAAGTACTCCATCATTTACCAATCACTTAATCCTCTCTATAGAGATATGTCCCAATCCCGGTGCCACAATATAGAGGAATCCTCATTTATAACATATCGCTTTATGCCAGTGTGAACATGCATAATATTGTAAGCTGTATCGTTTTGCTAATCAATAGACAAAAGACCATTGGACAAAGTACCATTTCCAACAAGATTTGATTTATAAAACAAACTGAAAGATGTTTCATAAAAATTAAAAGAAAAACCTAATGGTACAAGTCTCGAAACTGAAATCAAACTTCTAGAGAAATTTGGTACATAAAATGTCCTTTCCAAATGCAAATTAAAACCACTACTTAAAACTATGGTGCATGTCCCAACGGCTTCCACATGTGATCGCATCTTGTTTCCAGAATAGATGCCTTCCTCACTTTGTGTTGGTTTCCTTAGGTTTTGCATACCCTGCGAAGTATTCGAAACATGGATTGTAGATCCAGAATCAACCCACCATGTGTTATAAACCATATCAACGATATTAGATTCATAACAGACAAATGAGATTGGTTTACCTTTCTTTTCAAGCCATTTCTAAAACTTTGAGCAATCCTTTTTTATATGCCTCTTCTTCTTACAGAAGAAGCACCTAGATTCCTTAGGTTCCTTTTTGATTCCTCCTTGGGGTGGTATTTTACCTTTCCCCTTCGATTTGGGTTGTTTTTCGTCTTTTCCCTGCTTTACATTCAAAGCACTTTCACCCAATTCCATTATTAGCCCACCCTCTTCCTGAACACACATGGTCATCAGTTCATTAATTGACCATTTTTCCTTATGGGTGTTGTAGAAAATTTTAAAGGGTCCATATGTTGATTGAAGATTGGTCAAAATATAGTGCACAAGGAAAGCCTCAGACATTTCAACCTTAAGTGTCTTCAATTGAGCCATAATATCTCTCAACTTCATGATGTGCTCACACACACTTCTCACTCTAGTGAGCCTTGTGGGTGTAAACTTTAAGATTAAAGTGCTGGCAAGTGGCTTATCTGAAGACTCAAATTGTTCATCTATAGCCTTCAACAATGCCCTGACATTGCTATGCTCCTCAATCGAGCCATGAATACTAGCTGAAATCTTGGTCTTTATGAACATTACACTTAGACGGTTAGACCGCTCCCAACGTTCATAAAGAGCAAGCTCATTCGTAGTGCTAGTTGAAGTAATTATTGGCTCGTCTTTCCTAATGGCATAGTCAATATCTATATACCCCAAATGAAGGAGGATTCTCCCCTTCCAGACCTTATAGTTATCACCTACTAGTTTAGGAACATCACATTTCATATCAGTAATATTCGCAGGTTGCATAACTGCATAAAATTAAACATACATGCTTTCAATCAAAATTGAGGCTAACAAATATACATATCATGCTTTACCATGTAAATCATGTTCTAAACCATGAATCTAGTGACATAAAACCTGCTTGTGGGCTAAAGTTTTAATTCAATTAGATCCATATATAACCTTGTGATAAAACTATCAAATTATGCTCATTTTCTTAATTCATGTGGGTAAATTAAGAAATATAATTTGATATTTTATCCTAATTAATTAGACAAATATAACAGAAATTTCTGTGAGATAAAATATATCATATTCAATATGATTAATCACAATTAATGTTATAATGTGATCCTAACCACTTAATATATAATTTTGTCTAATTAAAAATGTTGTGGCTACTCTTTAATTATTCAAATTATATGGATCACTCAACATTCAATTTAATTCATGACTAAGCTCATATAATTGCACAAAATATGAGCAATGTGAACACTTAAATTAATTTCATGCACTAAAATTATTTAACTCAATTTTGCATACATAATTAAACAATATATATTATACACACAAATAATAAGACAAATAAATAATTCAAGCACATGAAGATCATAAATAATTACATGACAAATACATTTAATAAAATGCTACATATGAATTTTCAATAAAAAACCAAAAGGAAAATTCATAAAATAATAAAACAAAAATGAAGCTTGAAACAATATATATAGCAGCCAAACGCAACAAAACCTGTGAAATCAAACTTTAGTGTTTTTTTTTTAATTTTCAGGTCCCAGAAAACGACATGTCGTTTTGAGCATTAAAGCTCATAACAACGTGTCGTTTTATACGCTCAGAAACGATTCCTAACGCTGCAAACGACATGTTGTTTTGCAGCTGGGCCTGCCAAAACGACATGTCATTTTTCTAGCGAGCTAAGAACAAAAATGACCAAACGACATCGTTTTTTGCTCGGCTATACCTGGGTCAAAACAACGTGTCATTTTTCCCACGCGGGAGACTCCGTCTTCAACCCTCAGTCGGGTCAGTTTGACCCAGTTTTGACCTAATTGCAGACCCAGTTCGTTTTTCACCATCTAGACACCGTTTTTGGCGTTTTAAATTGTAGAAAACTTAGAAATCCAATATCTTAATGATTTCTAATATCAATTTTCATTAAAACATCCTCAAATAAAAAACCCAAAATCATCAAAAGTTATTCGTAAACTATGTATTTTTTTAGACAACCAAAAATGTAAGGCGGAGGCTTTAAACTAGCTCTGATGCCAATTGTAAGAGAAACTAAATAATCTAAACACACTTTCAACATCCAAATAGTATTTAGATTAATTACAGAAACGTGAAAAATTGCTTACCTCCAGCCATTGCTGTCTATTGAAGGATGGATGTAATTTTCTTTGTTCTGATTTGAGTGCTTTTCTAAACCTTTGTAATCTCTGATCGATGGTATATTTTTTGAAGTGAGATTATAGGCTTAGAGGACTCAAGAAAATTTTAAAGCCTGTAAAAATTACTCTGTCCATCACAGAGTTTTTCTTTTTAATGTATAAAACCGTGGGCAGTTATAAAGCAGTTTTAAAAAATATCATAACTATTCTTAAATTAATTGAAATTATGAACCACATCCAGATGGGGTTATTTTTAATTAAAAAATCCCAACAATTTGAATGTGGAATTGAATCTTATCTTTCATCCGGCTAAACATGGAAAATCAACAAATTCATGTGTTGATCGATATATATTTTTTTTCTGAAACATTTCATTGACTGTACTTAATTCAAGGAAAACAAATAACACATCAGCATTCAATGCTATTTTTGCTTCCTACATGGCAATCACCAGATTAACCCGATGAACATGTGCTCACTTCTTCTCTCACCCAAAAAAAAAAAAAAAAAAAAAAAATCGAGGTCTAATACTCGAGCTTCACAGCCTTGGGAGTGCTGGGGATTTTTTTTTTTATTTTTTTTACAGGAAAGTAATAAGGAATTTTTTATTTGGATTCAACATCGTAACAGGCTCGGTACTCCAGAATGTAATCGTCGGGGTCTTTTTTCCCACCTTGAGTAGTTTGTTTTCACAATAAAAGAGGCAGATAACTCCAAAATTCTTTTTCTTCCTCATTAAGTCTGCCAATTTCTCGGACTACATCCACATCACGCGTTTCTTCCTCTCCAAGCATGGGTCGTCTTCAAATTGAGAGGGAACATCCATGGTAGAACTTTCTGCGCATAATATATTTTTAATATTAAATAGCATAGACTCTTAAAAAAAATTGTCACATAATAATCGCACAAAATGTGCAAGAATTACTTTTTTTAAGATGCTATTTGTGATCGGGTTTCAACGACTTCCCTAGCAGAGATACTACTTATTCCTCAAATTCAATTATTTAAAATAGAGTAAATAGCTTAATTGGTCTTAAATTTTAAAAACAAAATGCTATTTGATTCCTAACATTTTTTTATTTAACTGGGTTTAACTTTTAAAAAATATTACGATTTGGTCCTCAGTTGTTAAATTTGACTGTTGAAATGTTTTGACCACTTTAGTAAGGGTATTTTAGTAAAATATCTAATTTGTTTTAAAAAAAATTAAAATTAAAACATTAAAAAATTAAAAAAAGTAAAAAAAATAATAAATATAGATTACTAAAATTTGATTTTGTTTTTACTAAAAATAGATCAAATTCTTAAAAAAAAAAAAAACAGATCTAATTTCATAGAAAATCAAATCTTTTAAAAAATTAAAAATTAGCAAAAAAAAAGTAAAAATATTCCTTCAAAAAAATCTAAAAAAAAGCTGTTTTAAAAAAATCTGAAAAAATTCTTTCATACCAGTTTCCCTCCCTCTCAACCTACCAGAGACATCCCACCCCCTCAACGACCCCCTAACCCTTCCTTTGCTTAAGCCAACAATCGAAGACCCCCTAAACCTAAACCCAAGTGTCGCAAGCCAAACTCAAACCCAGCCTCTACCGAAAACCCAAGAATCATGACTCCGCAAGCCCTAATCGATCCCCTCCTTTGCAAGCCTAGACCGCACCTTACAGCACCCCTTGTTGAGAGTCCAAACCTCGCCGACGAGCCACTCGCAGCGCCCTCATCACAAGCCCAGATCTTGACAGGATGTTTAGCAAACATGGTTAAAACCAACTTTTTTGTATCAAATAGTGTAAAGCTGTCACATGTCATGGTAAAAGCAAAAACATTACTACAGTGTAAAGCTCTCATATGCTACAGTGTTTTAAAACAAAACGTTGGTTCTAACCATACTTCCCAAATACCCTATAAATTTTGAACTTAAGTCATCAATGGCAAAAAAAAAAAAAAAAAAAAAAAGAGAACATTCGAATACCTTAAGGGTTGAAATCGTGCAAGGGGACAATGAGTTTTCCAAGGAGGAATGATGGGTTTTGGGGTTTTGGCGGGAGATGGGGTCATCGGCCATGGGGGGCCGGTGGGCATGGGTGGGAAACGGGGGAGGGAGTTGGGATCTGGAATTTTTTTCTTTTTAGTTTTTTTTTATGATTTTTAAAGCAATTTTTGATTTTTTTTAATTTGTATTTGATATTATTTATCCTTATTTTAGGAATAATTTGGTAAATTTAATTAAAAATAGATGTCTAAAAATTTTTTCCGTTTAAAATCAAACAATTATGACCAAATTGTATCTTTTTTAAAAGTTAGACCCAGTTAAATAAAAAAATTGAGGACCAAACTATATCTTTTCAAAAGATTAGGACTAGCTGAACTACTAAACCTTAAAAATATTATTGATTTCTCAAAACAAAAATAAAACTAATCTTGGATTTAGAGTTCATTTACAGCAAAAGATGTGTCTTTTGTAATTGTTACAATGGATACGACATTTTGGCGTCAAAATGTTGCTTTTCATGAAATGAGGTAATTATTAAAACAGATACATATATTAGTTATCAACCAATTTCATAATATTCTTTTCTCCAAAGCACATGGACAGTTTGACGCTCAGGAAATCTATACCAATTCCATAGGGATAATACCCTAATTCTTCTACTAATTTCCCAACCGTCATTTCAAAAATAATAATAACAATAGTTTCCCTTTGAAATAATAACAACAACAATAACGATAATAAGAATAAGAAAATACGAAGAAAAAGAAAAACATTTTAGAAACTACCAGAAATGTCTGGCGGCTTCAACGGTTCTAACCTACACGTGTAAGGTCCAGAGACCTCCACGTCTTCTCAAAGGGACATTTCATTTCGGTTTCCTTATCAAAGAGGCCACAAAGGGCTTGCAGGTAGAGCAAAAAAAATAGGCGAGAAGACAAGGAAAAGCCCCTCTCGTTCTTAGTTTCTCACAATTCACAAACAACCCGAAAACAAAAACCTCTTCTCATCAACAATGGCAAAGAAAGAGATGGAAGTGGTGAAGGGTCTTGACATAGAGAGGTACATGGGACGGTGGTACGAGATGGCCTCATTCCCGTCGAGGTTTCAGCCCAAGAATGGGGTGGACACAAGGGCAACTTACACGCTCAAAGAGGATGGGACTGTAAACGTTCTCAATGAGACTTGGACTGACGGCAAAAGGGGTTACATACAAGGCACTGCCTACAAGGCTGACCCCAACAGTGATGAGGCCAAGCTCAAAGTCAAGTTCTATGTCCCTCCCTTTTTGCCCATCATTCCTGTTGTTGGTGATTATTGGGTTTTGTACATTGATGATGATTATCAAGTTGCTCTTATTGGCCAGCCTACCAGGAAGTACCTTTGGGTATGCTTTTTTCTTTTTCTTTTTTTTAATCATTTTTTATTTTTACTTTTATGAATGTGCTTGGTAAATGAATATGCATATGAATATTTGGATATTTGTGTTTAGGACTTAGAAAAAAGTGCATGTTTTTGGGTGAAAATGAAACCAAGAAAGGAACTTTGGCCTTTTGTTCTCTGTGGTTCTTGTCGTCCTTTATTTTGATATTATTATGAGTCAAGTTTACTGCCTTTGTTTTGTCTGTGACACCACTAAAGGAACCAAAATATAACTTTAAGGGCTTATATGTAGTAGGTTATAAATATTGATAATGTGGAGGAGCAAAGTCCCCTGATTGCAAAAGTTTTGATCGGGTGAGGAAGCCAAAGCCTTTTTGTAATGTTCTTTTGTAAGTCATTGTATTGATCAGATTTTTGTACCCTTTTTTTTTGTTTCTTTTTTTGCTTGTTGCTTTGTAGATATTGAGCAGGAACACTCATATAGATGATGAGACATACAACCAGCTTGTTCAGAGAGCCAAAGATGAGGGTTATGATGTGAGCAAACTCCACAAAACCCCACAGAGTGACCCTCCTCCGGAAGGAGAAGAAGGCCCCAAGGACACCAAGGGCATCTGGTGGATCAAATCCATCTTTGGAAAATAAAGAGTTACAAAGAAATTGAATTTTGGGGTTGCAGTACACAAATTAAAAAGACATCAAATCCCGTCTGCAGAATCTGTGTTCTATGAATCTTCTGTTCTTTGGAGTCTCTGTAGTGTGAATATTACAGTCTTACCGATGCAAAGTTTAATGTTCTATAGGCTGATAGGCTTGAAAAGTTGGTTAACTTGTGTATTTGTTTTGAACGAGTCTGATGGTATTATTATGAATGAATTTTTATTTATTGTCGTGTGAAATTGACATTTGGTTCATGAAAATAAACCAGGACATTGCTATAGATGGGGAAAAATGGAATCCAATAATGGGGATATATGGGTCCATTTTGGAACCTTATCTTGAAGGGGATTTTTTTTTTTTTTTTGAATTTATGCGCGATGGCCCCTTACACCCCAAGGAAAGGATATGATCGTGACAACTAGGCTTGAAAATTGTGGGGCTTTTTTGCACTGTCGTGTTTGAACATTTATGTCCATTTGTTCACCGACTAGCACTTTCATCAATTAAATTGTGTTAAGCTGCTCCTGTCTACACTCAGAATTCTGCTTTGGATTCTACTTATTAACAAGGAACTGGCAGAAATCAAATTTGTCCAAAACGTTACGTCCTTTTCTTCCTAACTCAAATATTAATATTTTTATCAGTCGACTTTGAAAAAGAAACTTTTAGAGCAATATATTGAAATTAGGTAATTAGAACTAGAAATACCATAAAGTTTCTATCTTGCAGCAAAACACAAACAAGAAATTCGCGTATATGTGGACTAAGCAAGAAAAAAAAAAGAAACAGAAAAGAGAAGTTCAGAGAGAGAGAGAGATCCGGCTTATAAATTAAAGGGACAAGCTTCAAAAGAACATGAAAATCTGTATTATATTATGCAAGTTACATGCTGCACAGTGGGAATGCAAACAAAGCCTGTAAACCACATTAAGATTAACATTATAATAAAAACAAATATTCGGTCAATACGATCTACGATCCACAAGAGAACGAGGAAAATTCCAGGGTTGTTTCAAAGCAAGCAAATGATAAATGGTATAAACATGTCACAATCATCATTTTTGTCATCCATCAACTCGGACAACGTAAAAGGAAAGCCGTTGCTCGTTTGCTGCTCCTTCTCTGAAGCTCACAATATGGAACAACACTGATTGGTCTTTTTTGCCTGCTTGTAGAACATCTGATTCAAAAACAACCCCCATCAGATTTTCGCATTGGCTAAAATGTTGGGATTTATTTAAAATTCATTGAGACAAAACACAAGCGATATGGATATTAGCATGTTATTACTTTAGACCACAATCCCTCCTATACAATGACTTTCAAACCCAACAGAAAGCAGCGGCCGACCCATAAACTATTATTATTATTATTTTTTTTTCAGGGTGCACTATAAAAAATATTAGAGACGGTATTTTATTCAATGAATACGTAGTCATATGTTTTCATTATTGTGTGGGAGCAGAAGTAATTTTTTTCATTTTTAAATGGAGGAACAACAACATATTTCAATTATTTAACGAGGACACAGATAATTTTTCTTGCAAAGCAAGGACACATCTAGAGTCTTTGAAAATTATATGGGTAAAAGATCTAAATTTCAAAAATTGAATGGAGGCAAGTTCCCCCACTCAATCGATGAATTGAATGTGGCTCTGCCACAGATAGGAAATGATGCCATTGTCTACTAGCATTCAAAATGAAAGCTTGAGAGATAGACAAAAATTCTCATTAAGGCTGTGAACTGTGACAACTTGTAAGTGGAATCTAAATCCCCCATCAAAGGAAAAGTGTACTAAATCCCAATCAACCATCATAATATGTGAGATTATTTTTAAATAGAACTACTAAATCCCAATCAACCACCATAATTTGCGCGCATTTGTGTGTGTGTTAGGGAGGGACAGAGCAACAAAGCTTATATAACCAAATTGTATGATCCAAATGTGACAGTTCAAAAGCTCAAAACCACATCTTATGGCAACGATAGGGCCAACTTGAGAAACTTTTTAAATCATCTTACTGCTTTCTAATTTCAAGAACCTCCAACAAGCAAAATACTGCGACTCCAAATATTTTCAGCCACCCCAGCCTCTTTTCATTGCATAATTGATTTACGAATCCTAAGCTTCTAAACCTAATCCAACAAAGTAAATTAAAAGGAGGTTTCTAGTCTGTATGACATCAAGGTTTACTAATAAAAAAAATTGCCTGGAATTAATATTTTGACACTATAAACACTATTACAGATGTAAACATTATTATCTGAGAGAAAATAAGATGGGCTTGCTTCTAACTGTCTGGTGTCAAATATGTGACAAAATAAGTACATAAGTTAGCTACCTGTGATGCTGCACTAAGATCTGAACTCTTCTCAACTAAGCTGTCCAATTTCTCACCTCGTGCAAGCACACTGTCAATAGTCTTATGCTGTGAAAGAAAGGATACATATAAGCCAATGTAAAAATGTAGGACAATAACATATAGTAAAACTTTTGTAAAGGATTAGAGATCAGAATTCTCTCCAAAAACTGAATGTGTTTGAAGTTGGAAATTGAATGACGGAAAATACAGAATGTTCAGTAAACACATAGTTTTACAAAATCCAACATAAAAGGGTAATAGAGGTTGGTAATACAGTAGTACATAGAGTGATTTTGTATTTATAAAATTTTTGCAGAGTCGCACATATACTCACAAGAATAATTTTTGTTTCATCCAACTCCCTCTGTATTTTCATTAACTTATCAGCCTCTGCAGGATCCTGAAATTTAAATGTGAGAGAAGAAAAATGGTCTTAGTCATGGTAAATGTAGAGAGAGAGAGTGAGAGAATAAACTTTTAATTTAAAGCATCTGAAGGTGTTAAATGTAAAATGAAGTTAATGACAATGCGTAACTCTAGCTCCAGCTAAATATTAGAGCACGTAAAAGACATACCTGGAATCTTGCTAGAGCATCATTCAAGTAAGGCCATGGTTGACTACCATCTGCTTGTACGGACCTCCATGACTCACCAAAATTTTTCTGATACTCATCTAGCACCTGTGAACAATTTCCGTTTAGCATTTGAAAAAAAAAAAAGGAGAGAGGGAGAGAGAGAGAGAGCAAAGGGCACAATCCAGTACCTCTCAAAAGCCATCCTAAACCCTAATTTCAAAAAAGAAATGGAGGGGGGAGGGAGAACACATCCTCAACTCAAGCACCACCCAAAACTTTGAATTAAGTTCAAACATAAAGATTCAAACTTCTTGGAAAAGTTTTGAATCATTTAGAAACCAAAAGCCCACTTTTGCCTTTGAACCTAACTTGTTTCGTCATGTTACCAATGTTTATACTTTTTGACTGTTTAAGGGACTTTTGGAATTAAGTTTTGTATTTCATTCCCTACATTATAAGAATTTATGAGTTTTACTAAAATTTTTATTCTTAGAGATATTTTTATGAGCTAAGTTCTTTACTTTTATTAGGAAATACATGGAAGTGTTAAGGGGTTTAACATAAAATATTTAGTTCTAGTTTTCCCCACTTTTCATCTTATTTGTGGTTGCAACTATAAGGTTATGAATGACATGAAAAATCAAGTTTGCACAATGCTTGATTCTTGTGTATTGGGTTGTTTTTCTAAGATAATTTACTTTCCTCAACGACATTTAATGTTTGGAAATGTTAGAGATTCATTGAAAATTTGATTTGGTCAAAAAGTGGTAAAATTGTTATGTGTTTCATGTTAGGTAATATGCAGCAAGAATATGTAGATATGCGTGTTTGTTGAGAAGATTGAATACCATGATTAAGACGTCCAACTTTATTCCCTCGATTACGGATTTTGTCATTTAGACCATCAACTTTAAGATTCATGTCTTCTATATAATCTGTCTATCATATACATGATCTTAAAGGTTTAGAAGGACAGTCTTAGACTTTTATTTGCTTATTATACATTCAACATAAATGAACATAAAGAGGACAACATTTAATATATGAATAATAAATAAACTCTTTATTGATTAAATGTCTCCAAAAATTTATTACATTATTTAATCCTTAGGGCACCTAATTGAACATTAGTTTTGTCCCATTTTGTCAAAAGTTGTACAGTTTTGTTTAATTTTTCAAAAGTTGAATAGTTTTTGTCGGGTAAAATTTCAAAAGTTCTACAGTGGAGTCACATCTATCTATATGTCTTCATCTGTCTTTACCTGTCTATTTGTCTTTTGATCACACTCAATGATGTATTATATCTCTTTTCTTGGTAGAGTCTTACTCAGAGCGGTGTAAGGAGTCTTCAAGTTATAAAAAAACATAAAATTCTAAACAAAAAGTCTTAGTTTCTTAGAAACCATTATAGAGTCCTCGTCCCAGTCATCTATAAATTTTAAAAACATAAACATGTTTTGTGGTTGTAATCTATAAAGGGTATTGGCTATTTCATGCTGCATTCTATTTAGGGCAAATCTGAGCTAAAAAAAAGATAAACCTTGTGTATGGAGGGGGTAATCTTAGTCAGTTCCGATTAAACTAAGATTACCCCCTCCAATCTTCCCATTAAACTAAGATTACCCACTCCATACACAAGATTTACTCTTGGTCTTGTATCTATGCTACATATAAACTCCATATATATCTGATCCCAAGATTTAGTTATAATAGCTATGGAACACATGCTTTTGCTTAAATGCTTAATCAGATTAATGAAACCTATATAATGACCATTATTAAAACATGAAATATTCACATTATTATTTATTTAATTAATCTAAAATGTCAATAATTACAAATAAAATATTTGTTTCTTCGAGCACCGATCCTAACAATCTCTCACTTTCCCTAAGTGAGTAAATGTGGGATATTGCACATTTTCATGCCTTGCACCTATTTCTTAAAGCTTTTAATTGTCAAAGCTTTGGTCAACGTATCACCCAAGTTGTCCTCAGATGCTGTCTTGTAAACCACCATTTCTCCACTCCTTATATAATTCTTAATTATACGATACTTCCTATGTATATGCGTATTCTTCTTATGGTGTCTTGAATCCTTGGTATTAGCTATAGTCGTTACATTATCATAATACTAGACTACAGGTTCATCCATACTAGGAATAACCTCAAGATCTCTAAGCAATTTCTTAAGCCATAAAACTTCCTTAGATGCCTCACTGACAGCTACATCTTCACCTTCCATAATTAAGTCAGCAATATAAGATTGCTTGACACTCCTCTAAACTACAGCTCCTCCACCCAGGATAAAGGTAGTCCCTAATGTCAATTTCCTAGAATCCTTATTTGCTTGAAAATAGGAATCCATTTATCCTATAGGTGTTAGGTCCTCTTTGGTATACACTAGCAGATAATCCCTCGTTCTACTAGATACTTGAGTGTATAGTTGATTGCTTGCCAATGTTTTGGCCTTGGATTTGGTTGATATTGACTCACTAACTTGACCACTTAACAACTATTCGATTTAGTGCAAAGCATAACGTACATGAGACTTTCTACAGTCGAAGTATAAGGGACCTTCTCCATGTATTTTCTTTCTTCTACTCTCTTTGATTAGTCCTCCCGAGAAAGATTGATTTCACACTGAGTAGGCTGAGAGCTTTTTTTGGAATTTTGTATTGTACATCTTTTGAGAACCTTATCTACGTATGTAGCTTGGGATAGAGCTATTATTTTGTTCTTTCTATTACGAAACAGTTGTGTACCAAGAGCATAACTAGCTTCTCCCAAGTCCTTCATGTCAAATTGTTTGGATAAACCAACTTTGACTGACGACAATGTCCCTACATCCCAATGAGTAGAATGTCATCAACATACAGCACCACAAAACCACTCTCCTATTCTTAATGCATTTGTACACACATGGTTCTTCAACAATTTGTTCAAACCCATATGGTAGGCCTAGAGGGAAGCACCAAATTAAACCTTACATTAAGTGTAGTCATAGTTAAGTACAGTATTAAGTAAGATCGTTCCCACCGACATTCGGGTTTAATTAATTAGTTATTAAGACTGAAAACCTAAAACACAAGAACACAAAACATGAACGAGGTATTTCGATTATGAACTAAATTACTAAATAAAAGAAAACACAAAAAATAAATAAAATAAAATAATGATAATTAAATTGGTTAAAGGATCATTCACCACTACTAAACAATAACCATGCAATTAAATACAAAATTATTCCTAATTAACTATTGAAACTACCAATCATAGATAGTAACAAGTTGTGCTATTTTAATCTTTCCTTACTATGTAGATTTAATAAGACAAGCACTCTATTAAACCCCTTTTCATTAAACAACCTAGAATAAGCTTTCTAGATTTAATCTAAAGGAAGCATTAAGTTGAAAAAGATATGTTGATTAAGGCAACAATCTCATAAGCTCCGATCATTTAACGTAGGCTATATTCCACATGCAATCATACAAAAAATTGACCATAATTAATGACCACAATTCGCTACTAATGATTAGAATAACAAGATAATTATGGATTAAGCATTCTAGTCTAACAATAGATCAAATTCAAGCCCTATTTAGTTGGCCACTCAAATAAAATATTCACTTATGACAGTAAGCTCTTCTGATTCTCAAAATAGCATCTTTTAAAAACTCAAGAGTTAAAACATTGACAAGTTTGTCACAGGAAAACCAAAGGCATTGGACACAACCAAAAAGGCAAATTCTAAATCACATTAGACGATCATAGTAAATGAACTCTCGTTTCAACACAAAAGAAACTCCAACTCCTAACTAATATCGCATGTTTTTCACATTGGCTTTGAAGAGATTCATTGAAATAGCGTTGAGTTACCTGGTTAAGCAGAGAAAATGCGCTACGAACAGGGTCATGATCATCCATAAAGCCCAACGCACAAAGGCCATTTCTGTTGTAAGCATGCACCTTATACTCTATAAACAGAAACAACCAATGTGATTGGATTTGAGAAAGCAGCTTTTCAAAAAATTAGGGTTTAATATACAACAACAAAGGAATTGCAAAATTTCCAAATTGATCCGGCTCGCGAATAAAAAGACAAGGTTCTGTTAAACAGCAAGAATAATTGAAATTGAATTATCCCAGAGATCCAAATCCAAAATCAATTTCTATGTAATAAAGTAGCCTCCAAATTCCGTGGAATTCGAAACTCCCAAATCAAGGGCGGGCGCTTTCGACACAGCACCACAGAATAAGTCGAAACCTTCCCAGAATTTATTAAAAATTTAATAATTCCATTGAAGCTTTCAGAATTTATGTCACCGCATACGATATTTAAGCTGATGAATCAAACAACCTCAGAATCAAAGCATAGAAATTATTCCTAAAAAATCCCATTTCAGGAAAAAAAAAATTATTCCTATAAAATCATAGCTCCATTGAATTTTCAAAACCTCCCTACGCAACGCAATTGAAGCTGATCGATAAAATGATACCAAGCATCAAACCAAATACATCAATTTCCAAAAAAGAAATGGACAATTAGAAAAGAAAACATAATAGATCCCTAAATTGTCGCCATAAAAACAAAAAAGAGGAAGTTTTTACCTTCGTGTTGGACAGATTGACGCTGGCCGGGAGGCGTGCGTTTGGCGACGGTGCGGCCGACGAAGACGATGAATTCCTTGACACTGGACCTCTGGAAATACCCGAAGCGGCTCACGTCCGACGCGGTCGCCAGAATGATCGGGTCGGATCCTTCCGGTTGGCACTTCAGGACCACAAGAGCCGTGATCTTCATCTCTCTCTCACTTTCCCTATTTCTCTCTCTAGATTTCTCTCTCTCTCCTTCTCCCTCTCTCTTTCTTCTTTGGGTGTTCGGAAGATAACAAAAAATAATTTCACGGAAAGAGGAATCTGTAAACGTACCATTTTGTGTTGGAAACGGTGGCAGCGACGACGAAAAGGAACAAGCGGATTCGGGTCGGGTGGGGGGATCAGGTGCGGTTAGGTATATTGCTTTGGATTGGAATTGGTTGAGCTGGCAGGATTGGTTGGACCGACATTTGTCACGTCGTTGTTCGCTTTTTGGACAATTGAGCTGAACATTTGATTATTGGGTCATTTATATAACTGTCCAATTATATTATTTTGCATATAAAATTGTCCAAACTTATTTAATTACAAAATTAACGGTATTAAAAACTTTAACTTATTTTTTTCTTAATTAAAATTTATCTTACTAACAATCTAATAAAATTGTTTTTGCAATTAGATTTATTAAAATTGTTATATTTAATTTTTCATTTTAGATTTTTTAAATTTTAGTCCATAATAACTTTTAGTTGTAATAAAAGAACAAAACATGAAACAAAATAATAGGTTAAAAACTAAAGTAGAATATTTTAAAATTTTTTTGTCAAATATTTAACATTTAACTAATGAAAGAAATGATACTTAAACAAAATAATAGATCAAGAATTAAAATGAGACTTTTTATACATTTGAGACTAAAACGAGACTGAAGAGGGTAGACCTCAAGAACCATTCGTGAAATTAACTCTAAACATTATATAAGATCAAACACATATATAATATGACATTGGTCTTTCAGAAAAATTTATCAAATTCTGCTTTATAAAGTTTTGAGGCGGTTTATGGAAACCTCAACCATGGACGAAAATCTCACCAATTGTAACTCTTTTAACTTTTTTTATTTTCAAAAAAGAGAGAAAAAACTTGACATTAATTCTTAAAATCTTACGGCATTGAACAATTATAGCGACAACTTTCCTGTTTCAGGTTCTCTCCTTTCATACAGATGGCTAATTGGGTCACACACACCTCCCTAAAAGTGCATTGTAAAGAAAAAGAAAAAGGCAGGGCATGAGGGGGAAAAAGACGATATTATCAAAATTTGGGCATTAAAGCAAGGACAGTAGCTCAAAAGTAATTTTGGGATAGGGTTTTTCCTTTTTTTTTTTTTTTTTTTTAGTGTGAATGGGGAATAGGATCTTTGGCAAGTATTGATTCTGGTTTAATTTGGTGGTCCAAACAGCTGTTGTGGAGAAAGAGGTCATAACAACTATTTATGCTGCCTGCACTAATATGGTCAAAAAATTTCAGTAGTGCTTACCTTTTTAGAAAATTAAATTCTACTATGGTTCTAGCCTTCTAAATTTTCGAGGTCTAAATTTGAATCTTTTTCTCCATTTTTATTAAACATTTCCATCTTTGACATTTTCCTCTTAGGTCGAATCTAAAGAAGGCGATAATCGGTATATTTTTAAAGATTAACCAAAGAATTAGACCTCCATTTTTGCTTGGAACTCAAACATGTGGAGAAAACAATAATGGCTACCCCGATGTCCCCTCATAGACACCTAAAACTTAACTAATTTAGTTTTTTCTAGGTATAGTTAAAAGTTTAATTAACTAAACAAATATAAGGTTTACCAAATTTTATATACTTAACGTAACAATAGTCAATAGATTTAATATTCATTTAAGCAAGACAGAACATGGTTTGACTGTAACCTTTTGTAGTCAAAGACTCTTCGCACCAACTCTCTCTTCTACTTTTTTTCCTCTTTTCAAAAACGATACGACGAGAATCCGGCCAAAAAAACAAAATCTATGTGGTGTCTCTACCAATTAATGATCCATTATTAACACAATATATTTTTATTGACGCTTTAATTTGAGTGACATTTTCAAGAAGCGGGCCAACTTTAAATTGAATCAGGAGTAAATTAGGTAATATATTATTTTTTTGTTTTTATTATTGTGTTTTATTATTTTTTTCTTTCCTTTGATTCGTATAATTGCTCCTTACTTAAAAAGTTAAAATACTCTTAGATAATATATGTTTATTTAACCATAACTTAAAATACTTATAATCAATTTTGTCTTTATATTTTTTAGAGTAATTTGCACTGCTAATCCTTTAACTCTTAAGTAGGTGACACTTATGAACTTCGTTTTTTTTTTTTACCATTTAAAGAGAATTTTATCAGTTTTCTAACTGATGAAACTGATGTGGTTAATATTAGGAGTTTTATTTGAATTTATATTAGAATTTAAATTCATCAGTAGCCCATGGTAACTGCTATTGGCTGTAATAAACATCCTTGATGGTAGAATGTCTACATAAGAGAAAGAATGGCAGGGTCCCTATCCTTAACAATTTTTACAGAAATACACCATTTATACTAAATTGTTAAAGGTATAGAAGAACCCAAATTGCACTAAAGATTCACCCACAATAGACCAAAGAACAGGAACAATGGCTGGAGGTCAGTTATGTTTAATTCTGTTGTGCTATGTGCAATCAAATTTATGCAAGTTATTTTGATTTTGTTTATGTTTAAATATCTTATATTTGGTATCAGAGCTAATACACCTTTGTCTTACATTTTGAAAATCGGGAAAAACATAGCATATGAAACTCATGGTTAAATTTTTTTTTTTTAGTTTTTAGGTTTTTGAATTTAGCATTCCTTAATTGAAACTAAGGTTAGAAATCATTAAGATATTAGATTTTTAAGTTTTTTGCAATTTGAAACGTTGAAAACAGTGTCCAGAACGCTGAAAACCTGTAGGGTTCTACAACTGGTTCAAAAATGGGTATGTCGGGTCAAGAAGACCTAGTTTTTAGGAAGAAGACGACGTCAAAAAATAACATGTCATTTCAGCCTAAGAGTGGCGTCTTCAGCATAAAGAAACGATATCCTCCAATCAATTTTCCATTAAGAGTTAGCTCATTCAATTTGTGCCAAAAAAAAAAAAGAGTAATTTTCCTAAAAAACAAGAGTAATCTCTTCATTAATATTGGAGGTCAAGTGGTCAACTCCATCTTTTTTATAGGTTGATTTTTGACCAGCTATAAAATTCTTCATTCTTTATTTCTGCTTGTTTACTAATCAAAATCTTATTTATTTTTGTAAAGTTCTTGGTCAAGAGCAGGGCTATGTTAGGCTAAGGGGGGTGGTTGGTGGTGCTCCTTCTAATTTTGCCTCTTTAAAGAAATATTTTCACTATTTTTTACTACTCGCCTTCTTGAAATCTTATAAATTGCATAATTAAAGTATTATTTTTTAAAAAATATTTCAATTATCCTTTAATTTTTAGATTGGACTCTAGTTCCACACCCAAACTAGTCCGAAACTTGCAACTTTCTTTGCTCGTGAATGTAACTCTGTTAGTATGTTCATATAATATTTAATTTGTTTGCATGCAACGCTTAAAAAATATAGTACAACACATGTAATATTGAATGTTACATTTTATTAAATTGTGTGTTATATGAACACACAAACAAGCTAGTTTGTCTCTCTTTAATGTACTGTTAGGTTTTCATCACCTTTTTGTGTGCACCACCCCCTTTTCTTCCCTTGAGTTGATGTCTGGCAATGGCCTTAGGTGGGTTGCATGTGCTCTAGCTTGAGCAAAAAGGGATGCTTAGGTTATGCCCAACGTTGGAGGAGTTCTTGACTTAGGGAAAAGAGGTAAGTCATGGGGTTTTTATTGGGTGTTTGGAGGAGATGGAAAGGGAGTTCAAGAGGCTAAGGGTCTGGTGGATTTGGGAGTCATGCTGGCCCTTTTGGTGTGCTGGACTCCAAGTTGCACGAACCTTGGTTCCAGAATCTCTGACGTCACAGATCTGTAGGAGGTAGGGGTAGCACTATTCTTGAGGTTGGATGGGGAAGGCTTGTAATGGTTGATAGGAAAAGGGATGTGAGGTAGAGGAAAAATCGACGGTGATGGGATGTGGTGCCCCCACTAGTGGGGGATTTGGTTTTGGTGACTATGCTCCTTGTCCGTTAGCATTGCACAAATTTGGTCTCCATTCCTTAACGACAATGGCCTTGTCATTGGTGGGTCTTCTAGGAAAGCTAAGGAGGTCTTGTGTCCTTAGTGTGTTAGTTTGTTTATTTAGTAAAATAAAGGCATTTCTGCCTTCTAGCTATTTATTTATGTTGTATTCTTATTTTGTGTTTGTAATAAAGGTGGTGGTTTCTCCGTTTTTGGTCTTGGTTTGTACTTCACACCTGTTGATTAATAAGACTCTGTATGCTGATTGGAGGCTACGTTTGAATCTATGCTAGGTTGTATGTGCCCTGACTAGGGTGGATTTGATTTTGGTCGATTGAGATCATCCATTTATTGTAGTGATTTCTTACAATGAGCCGTTTGTTTTGGCTATCGAGCGAGTCTTTCCCCCTCTAGGTCTCAAAGCCGTCTTTTGTCCCTATGCTTCATTCGATTTTTATTGGTAGATCCAGTTGTCGTCTAGGATCTTTGTGCTTATAGTGGGCAGTCTTATGTAACTTTATTTGTACTATTTTTAATTGAATGAAGTTTTATTTTATTCAAAAAAAAAATAAACACATAAACAAAGTTACATTAACGAAAAAAAGTTATAAATGTTAGATTCGTCAGATATCGGGTTTAAATCAAAACCTTAAGTTTTCACTTAGAAATATACTCATCTTTCAAACTTAAAACACTAAATAAATAAATAACCATCTATAATACTTTAATAACTTATATCTTCGAAGCTCTTATTTAAAAAATATATATTATTATATTGCAATTTGAGTTCAAAATTTTGGTTTTATTACGCCCTTGACAATATTTTCCTGCTTTGCCGCTTGTTCCTGGTGTGCAAGAAATCTTTTGATCCAAAAGTCCGAACTTGATATTGACGGAATTTTGCACCAACACGTATATGCATATGTACACAATTTTTATTTGTTATTTTTTGACACAAAGAATGAGCATTGTGTGTATAGGATCATGCGATCAAGCAGCTCAAAGGGCAGGAAGAGGCTGGAAAATCAATTGAATGATTTCAAAATGCTAAACTATTAATTGCATCCAATTGATACGGACATTGGGTCCAAAATGATTTGAATAAACCTAGAGCACTTTAGCTGCTAATTTATGTAATTTACCTTAAAAAAATGTATTTGATGAGTCCTAATTGGTAGAAAAGATTACCGCATGTGTTGGCACGATGAACACTTAATTTTTATCCATGAAGAATGTTTTGGTAGAATTTTTTTTATATATAGTTTAGAAGTATAATACGGTTTTTAACTTAAGGTCTTTATTGGAGATGGTCATATTTAATTTGATATAGTTTTGAATTGATTAAACTATTAAAAACCATACTTATATTTGATTTGACGGTTTAAAACAATGTCTTTCTAATACATTATTTTTCCAAAACCTTTCACCAAATTTCGTTTATTTGGACGAGCTAAAAGACATATTGGGCAAGTCTTTTAAGTTTGTATTTATTTAATTTGTGCTTGGTGTAAAACTAAATCTTAATCAAGTTTGTATTTATTTAATTTGTGTTTAGAGTAAAACTAACTCAGTCTAATTTTTGTTAGACAATGAGACCTTAATTGATAGAATTATTCATTTATTTGTTTCATTATATAACTGAGAAATATTAGGGCCACTCTTATAATCACATTCTTTCTCACTCTCTTTTTCTGCTACATATTATCTTACTTTTCAATAAAAATAAAGCATAATTATGAACCATTGTTTTGTTTTTTATTACAACTTTGCTACTCTATTAATTCTCTTTGCCATTTCATAGGTTTTTTTTTTTTTTTTTAAGTTTTATAATTTATTTGATCGTTTTCTTTTAATCAAATCATTTAGCAATTTTTTCATCAAGGACTTGTACATGGGGACAAGGACTTGTACATTATAATTATATATATATATATATATATATATATAACAGTTTTTACCCAATATGATATATATTTAACGTATGTGTACATTAAATGAAGATGGTTTTGAACTTTTTTAAATCGTTATATAAATAACGCTAGGATATACAAATACTTATATATACCGCACTTTTTTTTTAATCAAATATGCGGTTTTCTTGGGTAAACGTTTTATACATATTCCCTTTCTATTTTTTTTTTTCAAAAAATAGTAATTTCATAATATAATAAATTATAAAAACAAACCTACAAAAAAAAAAAAAAAAATAGTAAACGTTTTATACATGAGTGGCAGAGTCGTAATAAAAATCAAAATAATGGTTCATAATAATACTTTATTTTTATTGCAAGCTAAAATAAGATATGGCAAGAAAAGAGCCAAGATAACGCGAAAAAAAGAGGGCTCACAATTAAACAAAGCGGGGTTTCAAAAAACAATTAAGCCGTTAGGAAAGAAACAAACACAAAACCAACTTGTCAATGGAGTTACCAAAATAGTAAATAAAATGAACAAGACATCAAAAAAAAAAAAAAAAACTGCTCCCCATTTAGAAATAAATCCTAGCCAGCTATAACTCCGAGAAAAATGTTGAAAGTAATTAGAATACACCTAAAAAAAAAAAAACAAAAACAAAAACAAAAAACAAAACAAAACGTTTTTGGAAGTAAATTCTATTCATAGCATCTCATTTCTACCTCTCCTTCAATCTCTCTCTTTCTCTCTCTTCATCAGACTCCTTAGAGAGTTGCCGCTGAAAACTTGATAGGGAAATGCATGTTTGCTCCATCTTATCTCTCAAGAATTGAGCAAGTTCTTTTGAATTTTTTGGTATGTTCCATTAATGTATGTTGCCGTTTATCTATTGGATTAAGTCATTGTCTAAGGTGGTAGATGGAATATCATTTTGATCATATACAAAAACACATTGAGAACATAAAATTTGGCTTGAAAATAAGAATGTGTTCTAATAAAACTAATTCAGGTATTCGAGGAAAGAAATCTTTGCCACAACATTTTGAAGAATTTTAGATTTTGTCTGTGATGGGACATATCAGATGTTCAAAGATGATGATGACTGAAAAATAAGATGACAAAACTTGCGGCTTTTGCTGCATATTATGACACAATTGTGATATAAGGTTTTCGTATTTTAAGCTTCTGTGATCGAGGAAAAACCGAAAATCTATATCTTTTTTTTTTTTGGTTGTTTATCATTCTTGGGGATAAAAATCTTGCTGTTTGGTCGGTTTTTGATTGTATTACTTTTTTGTTTGCCATCATTTTAATTGTAGAATGGTCTAATATTCCTCAAAAGTGCTCATATATGATTTCTTCTCATTTTGGAAACTATGGCTTCTGTTTCCTGTCCTCTTGCTAGATATCATACTCTTATTCATTTTGACGCACTTTTGCATGTGTCATTTGATAAACTATTTTTTCTTTTTTTTTTTTTTCTTTTCTATATATGACCATAAATCTCTGATGACTAGAATTTTTTCCCTCCTCCATTTTATTTAAATTTGATATGATCTCTTGTTTTATAATTCCAACATCTTTGTGACAGGATAGGACAAAGAAGAAACAATGATAAGGTGTTTACTCTTCATTTCCCTCTTGTTGCAATCAACTTTAGCACAGAAAGCTCCCGAGACTTCTCCAAAATGGCTGACCTTAAGCGGTAAATAACAAAACACAAACTACTATCTTATCAGAAGGCTCTCATCAAGATGCAACATGGAAATTCTATAATTAGAATTTTTTTGAGTGAACAAAGAACATGTTTTTAAGAGGAAGCAATTCTAGCTTTTGTAGCACATACAGAGCGTAAATTATGTTCTTTTGTTTTCCTTTTTCTGCAGGCGAGCAGCCAAAAGTTGTAGCCCGCGGCGGGTTTTCAGGGCTTTTCCCAGAATCTAGCAGCTTTGCCAATCAAATAGCAGTCTCTACCGGCTTGCCAGATGTGGTTGTGTCCTGCAACTTGCAGCTCACAAAAGATGGCATTGGGCTTTGCCTGCCAGATATTAGGATTGACAATTCAACAACTATTTCATCAATATATCCCAAAGGCCAAAAGTCCTACAACGTAAACGGCCAAGATCTCCGTGGGTGGTTTGTGTTGGATTTCACATCTGATCAGCTACTGAACAATGTAACATGTAAGAGTCTGAAATGCCAATTTCATCTGCAGTTAAGTGGACAAGCTATTATTTGCAGGAAAGTGACTGGTTTTTGTTGCTTTCTTGGTTTTTAGTGACTCAGAATATATTCTCCCGGTCGAGTTTGTTTGATGGTCAATTACCGATTTCTACTGTTGAAGATGTCACAGGAGTTAAGCCACCACAGTTTTGGTTGAATGTTCAGGTCCGTGTTCCTCCCTATCTCCCTCTCTTCCCCCTGAACTTATACATTCCCTTGTATCCTGCGATTAGCGATAACTACCAGTAATAATTACGTTCATTAACATAGTATGCACAAACAATAAATGGGATTTTATTATTGTTGAAACTTTGGTGTATGGTCATTTTTCTATGGCAGTATGACTCGTTCTACAACCAGAACAAACTCAGCCCAGCGGCATATATTGAACAGTCAGCAAAACACGTGATCATAAATTACCTTTCCTCCCCCGAGATAGGCTTCTTTAAGGCCGTGGGTGGTAAAGTGAACAAATTGAAGACAAAGCTCGTCTTTCAGTTCCTGGGACCAGAACAAGTTGAGCCCACAACCAAGCAAAAGTACAGCTCAATTCTGCAGAATCTCGCCTCGGTCAAAACCTTTGCATCCGCTATTCTTGTCCCAAAAGAGTACATATGGCCTGTAAGCTCGAGCGGGTATTTGGGGAATCCAACTACTCTTGTGGCTGATGCCCACAAGCAAGGGCTAGAAGTATATGCTTCTGGTTTTTCCAACGACGTTCCCACAAGTTACAACTATTCTTATGACCCAACAGCTGAATACATCCAATTTGTAGACAACTCTCAGTTTTCTGTTGACGGAGTGCTCACAGACTTCCCTCCTACAGCATCAGAAGCCATTGGTGAGATAACAAAATTTCTTTCTTTATTTGACAGTTCAAACCATTTGAACAACAGATTATAAGCCTGCACTTTCCATGTCTTGGACCTCTAATCTAACCAAGCCAATGTTTTTCCCCCTATCTGCAGCCTGCTTTGCACACAACAAGAATGCCGGCAAGCCTAGAAAAGGTATTATTCTAACATATCGCTCATTCTATCTCCAATAGACATTTTCCTAATTTCAATTCTCAATACTTAGACTAGTATTTTGCAACCAACCCTTGGCAGGAAATACTTTGATCGTAAGTAACAATGGAGCAAGTGGGATTTACCCTGGCTGCACTGACCTTGCTTACCAGCAAGCAGTAGATGATGGGGCTGACATAATAGACTGCTCAGTCCAATTGTCAAAAGACGGAGTGCCATTCTGCTTAGCAAGTGCCGACCTCGCAGGGGACACCACTGCCATGATGCCCTTCATTGACAGAAAAGAAACCATCCCTGAAATTCAGCCAGAAATTGGAGTGTTTTCATTTGCTCTAACATGGAGCGAGATTCAAACCTTGAAGCGTAAATTTCTTCCATGACTTCCCTGAGATTAACTTGCTAGTTTGATCCAGTGACCTTCTGTTGTCTGACAATCTCGCTCTTTTTTTTTTCAGCCCAACTTGTCAGTCCTTTTGGAAATAGTAGCATTCTAAGGAACCCGGCAAACAAAAACTTGGGTAAATTCATGACCCTCACCGAGTTTCTGGACTTTGCCAAGGCAAAAGCAGTTTCCGGGATTCTGATCAACATTGAGGTGAATTCTCTTTGCTCATTTCACCCCTCTCCGAATCTTCTCATCTGTGCTTTTTTCTTGATTCATAAAATTTCGAGTACAATTTTATGCACGTGACCAAGCATTAAAGAAATGAAAATAGCTAAATATTACTAGGGGTTAGCATTACAACTAATATATACATTAGTCACAAATTGTAACATGTGAATCTATAATTAGTTACAAACTGAAAAGTAATTAACAAAATTGCTCTTGGAAGAGTAATTGCTATTCTCAACACGTTATCATGTCAAACCACACAAGTCTGGTGTCCTCGTGCAAGCCCTTCAATGGACACGTGAATATGTGACTGATTAAAATGCGCAATTGATTCGATTCATAATTGTTGCTCGCACAAGTTTTACATAATTTAACTCATAGCCCTCTCCTCAGAATGCTGCCTACTTGGCTTCAAAGCAAGGTCTTGACATAGTGGGAGCAGTAGCAACTGCTTTGACCAACGCCACTTTCGACAAGCAATCGACTCAACAAGTTCTGATCCAATCAGATGACACTTCAGTTCTATCAAAGTTCAAGGATGTCCCAACTTACCAAAAAGTGTTGCGGATCAAGGAGAAGATTGGTGACGCTCCGAAGCCCTCGGTGGATGAAATCAAGAAGTATGCAGATGCAGTCACTATACCACGAAGCGCCATTATAGAAGTCAGCGATTTCTTCACCGTGGGATTGACCGATGTGGTCAAGGAGATGCACGCTGCAAATCTCTCAGTGTATGTGAATGAGCTGAGGAATGAGTATGTCACTCTGGCTTTTGATTACTTCAGTGACCCAATTGTGGAGATTGCCACTTATGTTCAAGTGGTTCAAGTTGATGGCTTCATGACAGATTACCCAGGAACTGCTAGTAAATATATGAGTAAGTTTTGCCTCTGGACCTTTTCTCTTATGCTTTATGATACCACTACTTTATCATAAAAGTTAAAAGGGTACTTTTTAATTTGTTATGGCCCAAGTAATTGAGATTGTTTTACACAGGAGCTAAGAAGGAAAAATAAATTAATTAGATTATGAAGATGGGGGGGTAAAATCACCAGCAGGGGAAATTTATTTCTCATTTTAAATGTTTACTAAGAAATAAGAAGCAAAATGATATTGATATTAACTATTTGTAAAGGTATATTGGTAAGCTAGAAAATAGACACTAGAAATAGGAACTTAATTCCAGATTGAAATCACTGATTGTAAATGTTTTACTATGACATGAATTGGCCGACCATTATTGAAACACACTACTTGCTGTCTAGTTATTATGCTTGACAATTGACATATTGCTTTGTTTTGGATTTGAACTTTGAAGGATGCCCATGCACAGATATAGATCCAAAAGCCAATGTTCCATACCCAATATTGCCAGCAGAGCCTGGTTCTCTACTCAGCTTGATTCCACCTGAAATACAGCCACCGGCTGCAGCGCCAGCCGCGCCTCTCCTAGTGAAAGACATTGCCGACCCGCCACTTCCTCCGGTGGCCAAAATCAATCACAACGCCGATGCACCTGGCACACCCCGGTCAAGCGCTTTGGCAAATGCTGCAAATGTAGGTCTTTCCCTTGTGGCAATAATGGTGTTTGGTTTGCTTTCTTTGGGATGTTAAGATTTTGATCACTTTGGGATATATGTATTCACTCAATTAACACTTCTTTTCCAACCTATGTTTTCCTATTTGTGCCCTGCTCTACTTGGCTGAGCAATTTGTTAACACTTGAACTAGCTTATACCATGAGAGATTTATTTAAGTAGCAACTCACTTTCAAAGGTTTCGGTTTCACAGCTTGCTCCATAGTTGAATAAGACAAGACAGAAGTTTTTAATTTTAATATAATGATTTCAGTTAGAGCAAATAGATTTTTATATTCATCAACATAACAGCATCCCATGTGCCATAGCATGCCCAAGAAAAAAAAAAACTAATTTTTCCATTTTTTTGCAATGAAAAAAATAATATATTTTTTTCTCTTTTTTCTTTTTTTAATCTTAAATAAAGTCTTTGTGATGCCTTTAAACTTCACAAAAACCAATTAATCATTATCTGGGACTGATGCTATAGTATCTTATCAATTATGCATTATCAACTTAAATCCATTTTTAGTTTCTGGGTTTTTAAGTTTTTTTTTTTATTTTTTATTTTTTATTTTTTATTTTTTTTTATTTTAAGAATAGATGAACAGTTCAGATTTTCAGGAGTTCCACAGGTTCAGATTTCCATTCAGGGATAAAAAAATCTTAAAAATCAGATAAAACAAGCGGAGAAAAAAAAGATTTTAAAACAGTGAAATTCTCCAAAATCACACCCAAAAGGTAAAAACTAAAAAAAAAGAGAAAAATTAAAAAAATGTAAGAAGAAGTGGAGGCTCAGATTCGCCTTTTCTCAGGGAGAGAAAGAAAGAGGTATGACATGCAACTGCCAATGGCTGCGATCGATCACCGGCCGCCGGACGGAGAAGGACAAAACCGTCATTTCCTGCGGAGAAACCGGGATCGAACCGCCAGGCAACCGCATTCTTCTCCCCTTTTTTTCTCTCACAGCCTGATTTTCAGTCTGAAAACATCATCATCGCCTCAAAACTAAATATAGGGTGTTTGGAAAAGTAGTTGGAACCATGATCGCAAAACCTCGAGGTTTTGCGACGATTATTATCATTATTATCATTATTGTTGTTGTTGAGAGAGATGAGGAAATCATCGGTTCTGCTACGATCAGAAGGAGAGAAAAAAGCAGATAACGTTGGCCCATTTTCCACAAAACGACCAAACCCTAATCTGCTGAGTTCTTCCGTCATGAGAGCAAACCCTCATTTCTTGAGAAAAGGCTACGGTTACTGGGCGTTTCTTTGAAGTTGCTCTTATAATGCCAAAGCTTTTTGCACCTGTTTCCATTTTTGACCTCATGTATTGGTTGCGTCAGGTCTTGTCTATGCTTCTAGGGGATGGTGTAGGGGCGTTATTCAAGGGGCAGAATAGGAATCATGGAGCGTCCACGAACAGAATGTCTAACAGAGAGTGATTTGCATCACTTTTTTAGTTATAAATAGTATAAAAGTGTGTTTGTTTTGTGGCTCAAATTTTAATTTGAATTATTTTGCTACAATATTTTCTCTCATAAAAATTTAAATTTTTATTCAAATTTTCTATTCAAATCTATGAACCAAACGGACTTTAAAGTTTTTATATATTACAATAACAATAAAAAAAATTACTATAATGTAAAGCTCTAACATATTATGGTAAAAAATATTCTAAACAACAGTTTTAATTATCCTACCAAACACCTAATAAATCTTTTAATCTACAAAATCCGTTCAATCCAAAAGTTTTAAATTGAGCCGGGAATTTTATGATTATGTTAGTTTTAAATCGGATTAGGAATTAACTTTTAATATGTGAAATATAATCCATGAACACCACATTGCTTTTGCTTTTATTTTTAGGAGCTCTTATGGCATGATATACATTTTGATCCTATTAATTTAACCATTGTAATGTTTTTCAATAGTTTGATTTACGATTGTACACATTAAAAATTTGTAACAGGCCATAAAAAACTATTTTTAATTATACATTAAATTGTTGAAATATTAATCTAGTAGTTAAAACAATAGAAACTACCGGTAAGGTAGGATTATACCAAAACAACCCCGCACTGCTTGAAATTTTTGGGTCCATGTCATTAACCCGCGTGCTAATTAAATATTAAAAAAACCTCACTCCTAAACTAAGAAGAAAACACCTTCCAAAATAGAAGCCCCTTAATTTCCTTCTATTCTCCTTGGCAAAATTTGAAAAAAAGGTTTAAGAAAATTTGAAATTAAGTAAATGACCTCTTTTTTTTTGCATTAAAAAAAGGTTTTTTCTGAGCATCGAAATTGCCTCAGCTTTTTTCAAAGAAAAGAGAAAAATGACTGTATCGAAGAGAGGAACCTAACCAGGGTGAAAAAAAAAAAAAAAAAAACTGAAACTGTTTTGATGCCCAAAAAGCTAGTTTTTTGATGCTCAAAGACCAAAAAAAAAAAAAAAAAAAAAAAGAGGTCATTGACCACATAAATTTTTTTGAAAAAGTTAGTTTTCAAAATGCCTCGTTCTCCTTCTCCACTCTCCTCTCATCTCTTCTCACCCAAAAAAAGAAAAAAAGAGAAAACATAAACAGCTAAAGCATTCCTCTCATCTCTTCTCACCCAAAAAAAGAAAAAAAGAGAAAACATAAACGGCTAAAGCTTGAATGCCTAAACCTCCGACAGCCACCAATTGACCTTTGGCCTCTAGCCCCTGCCCCATTGCCTACTCCCCTCCCTCCGCCTTTAGTCCACCGGCTGTGGCAGCCCTTAAATCTAACATTGTAAGTTTCTTTTAGGTCTTTATTTATTTGTTTATTTGTAATGGATTTTTTGAGTTTTGTAATTTCTTAACCAAGTAAAATCATGGCTTTTGTCTTCTTGCTTCTTGCTCGTGGAAGTTGGTAGTACTTTCCCTCTCCTTGGAAGAACTCCCAAGTCCCAGCCAACCAACCGGCCGCCACCATTGAGACTGAGATCCAAGGTTTTTTTCCTTTTTAAAATTGAACTTAGTTTTTTTTTTTTTTCAACACTCGATTGAACTTGTGATTGTGAAATTGTGATTTGTAATTGAATTGATTATATCTAAAGTACATTTAATTTTAGCTTTTCCAGGAATTTTCCTCATGTTTTTGTTTTTGTTTTTTTTTCTTTGAGCAAAAGACCAAAAAAATACACTGGGCCAATTGTAGAGGGCCGACTCGCTTAAGCCATCCACACTTGCCTACACCCGCCACTCACCGCTCTCGGTTCCATATCTGCCAACCTCCCTTCCAAAAAATAAAAAACGCCAACCCACTCGGGACCACCAACTTGTCGGAATGTTTACTTTTACGATAGGGTCAAAATACATGTCCAATCATAAGTTTAGCTTTATTTTTAAATTACTCAAATAGTCCTTAAATTTTTTTAGGTGATAGTTTGATCCTGTTTTATTTTATTACACAACTCGTGAACTCTTTGGACATTGGATTGGACAAATTTGAATCATGTGAGACTCAAATAACCTAAGAGTAAATTAACCTTAAATATTTTAAAAATATTTAATGAAAAATAATAACTCCCAAAATAAACTAAAAAAAATGAAATAATCTTCTTCCTCTTCCGAACACCCCACCAAAAACAATAGCCCTTGCCAACCTCTCATCACACCACCAATAATGACGTCAATAATGAGAACCGGTCAACCTCAAATGGCCACTTTGACGCCCTATACTCTATAATCTAATGAGAGCTACTTCTACATCAGCCTACAAGAGCAGAGAAGAGACAAGGACAATTCTCACCAGTCGAAACAATAGTCGTTATTTTGTGAGAACAAAAACAAGCAGGGGGCGGTAGGGTTTCTAGACCAGAGGCGATCAAATGGGGAAACTAATGCACAATAAATGGAGATTGGTGAAGGGGGCA
Organism: Artocarpus hirsutus; assembly: GCA_946598075.1. Classification (NCBI taxonomy): domain Eukaryota; kingdom Viridiplantae; phylum Streptophyta; class Magnoliopsida; order Rosales; family Moraceae; genus Artocarpus; species Artocarpus hirsutus. Next base: position 14,860 of record CAMOHE010052256.1, on the reverse strand, counting down.
TTTATGGAGAACCAACAATAATAATTTCTTAAGAAAGAAGAAAATAGAGTAGATAATCTGCACTAAAGAGCCGTTTTCAGAGAATCTAAATTGTAGCACATAGACTCGAAAATTGGAGGTGGGTTAAACTCAAAATTGGCAACTCAAAACTCAATTTGAAATGAGTTTCATATCCAAATAGATTATGTACTTTTTGTAATTGTCATATTTTAAAACTTACTTTTTATAAAAATTACATATATTTAAGTGTGACGCAACTTAAACATATTATATTAATGATAACATGACACAATTATTTTAAATGTGACATGAATAAATACATTATCAAAAGTGTGGTATAATATGTAATTTTCTCATTTGAGTTAGTGTTTTGGATTCGAATGATTGAAACAAACATGCAAACAATTTGTTCGCATGCATTTATGCAGAGTAAATTCGATCAAACACATCAATTTCTTTGAGCGATGTCTCAAGCTAAAAGAAGGGATGTTTTTTGCATTTTTCATTATTCCTTTTACCAACGTAATCTACTTCGAGTTCATTGGTAAGAGTAATAGAAGTTTTAAAAAAATTATATTAGATGGGAATTTAGTGAAGCAATACAATAAAGACAGCCCAGTTTTGTTGTCTCCTTCTTGTCCTATTGATTGTCCTCCCAATTCAATATTATCACACATTCAAACATCTCATTCAATTTCATCAATTGATATCAAGTTTAAAGGAACCAAATAGAGGAAAAAAAATAGATTAATTTATTATTCTCTTTTTTTGGGTAATTGTCAGACTCCTTAATATCTTTTTTATTAAATTTGTGGATTAAGTTTAAAATTTCTCTTCAATTATCGCTTTTGCAATAATGTACCTCTCGATTTTTAAGATGTAATATTTGTTTCCTCTAATCTATAAAATAGTAACGAAAAAACTTTTTATGTTATGATTTTTAATTGAAATAACACATATCACACAAAGAATGACAGTTTGTTGAACAATTTAGCATATAATAACTCAAGTAGCTCTTTCCTGTGAAGTTATGCAGAAGTAAAATAAGCTATTATTAAAATTAAAAATTTCAAGGTTTATCATTTAGTTTCTTAAAAAATTAAAAATATTAAATTAAATCAACTTTTAACATCATATTAGTTTTAAAATAATAGAATAACAAAATTTATTATGTACCACATGTCATTCTACCTAAATTTTTATTAAAAATCCTAAGATAATGAGTCGGACCATGGAGAGGAAGAACCAGGCAGCAAAGAGGGAAAGGTTCAGGAAAAGGGAGGCTTTGAGCTGTGGGGTCCACGAGGTCGGACCATGGGTGGCACCAGTGCTGGAGTAGGTGGCCGGAGATGGAGGAGGAGGAGGTTCCCAAATTTTTTATTTGTTTTAATCCTTTGAAACTTTGATCAAATTTAGTGTGGGAAGGTCTATCTAAATTATTGAATCTCCACGGTTCGATTGTTTTTATTTCAATTGCATGGTTAACAAAGTTCTCCACCAGTAGAGAATTTGACCGCATTCCATGGTAGACTACCACAGTTCAGCTGCTGTTTTTATGGCTGAGAATAATAAGAGTGGTACTCAAAGTAAGCACATTGACATAAAGTATTTAGCTATTAGAGAACGTTTAATGATAAGAAAGTGGTCATTGAACACGTTAATACTGAACTGATGATTGCCGATCTTTTGATAAAAGGTAGGCCACCAAAAGTTTTAAGGATTATGTAGTTAGGATGGGACTTGGTTCTATGATGTGATTTGCTTGTACGTACAATTATTATGTATTTGAAACTCTTATTCAGTTGTAATGTTTTTCTCATATTCAGTTAAATGCATATTCAGTCATTTTGAGAAACCATATTTAAGTTGGACCTAAAATAAATGGAGGATTTATTCATTGAGTTGTGTTACCATATAAGGGTTGGTATTAAGAAACAAAATGCGTTGTAAAATGTGAAAGATGATACTCACTCTTAAAAGGACCAATCGCCGTGACTCATACGTTTGTTTCTTAAATAAAGTGTTGACGGAATTTTTCATAAGATATATTGACTAAGTGGGAGAATGAAAGAATATAATCATTCACACGGTTATTTACGGTTACAACCCTTAGCAATGATTGAGACTAACGTAGTCAATATATCTGTAAAAGTTGTGACTCTTGGTAATAGCCATTAGCAATAGTTGCAACCCTTGATGGAATGGGTGCTTATAGATCTATATATAAATGTAGAATGGCATTGGATTCCTATTCCTAACAGTTTCTTCAGATAATACATCATCTATACAAATTGCTTAGGTGTAGAAGAACCCAAAATGGTCTAAAATTTGTCCATTGCATCCCAACAGAAACATCAATAGTTGAAGGTCAGATGTCCCTTTTGTTATTTGTTAGCTTTAATTTGATCTATGATATGCAATTTGATTATAGGCATAGTTTATATCATTAAGGATTTCTTACATATTTCTTATAAAAAAAAACTGGAGACCCAAATAAGCAAGTACAAGGCTTTGTTACAAAAGTTGTGTATGTTATCTAAGCTACAATTGCAGTTGCATCACGTGATCCATATCTGTCTCCCCTAGCTCCTGTATTTTAGTCTCTTTTCCATCCAATTGGAGAAAATAGATGATAAATTCAACTCGTTGAAGCTTGCCAATTACCTTTGCAAGCTTATGATGATATAATGTATCAGTGTTTGATTAGGGCAAACGACTATTATCAATCTATTTATTTTAAATCATTAAATCAAATTCAGGTATATATGAGATAATGAAGGTTGTGACTGACTCTTTTGCCAATCTTTTTTCTCCCTTTGCAGTAGTAATTTCTTATTTCTTTTGTTATCTTTCGAGCTGAAGTATGTTAGCCACTAATGAGGTGGTGCAGTTAGGATTCCTTTCCAAAAAAGGCAAAAAGATTAGATGATGGTTTAAAACTTTGTGCACCTTATGCATCACTTGGACATTTTATCAAATGAAGCCCTGCATCTTTTCAATAATGGAATGTAAAAAAGATAATTTTATAATTTTCTTTCTTACGAAATTGCGAAAATTTGCACGCTTGGGCTCTCACTATGATCAATCCTTTAGGGGAAAAAAGGAAAAAAAAAAAAAAAGAAAGCAGAATCTGAAGTTTTATAGGCCAGAATGCTGCCTCAATACAGTAACACTAGAGCACGTATAGCAGCGTCCCAACCATTGGACATTTTTTCACAAAAGAAACTCAAGAGTTCTAAGTTCCACCGGCAAAGCCTCATCACTACTTCTGTCCCTTATAGCCGTTAACTACTATCACCTTCTAAACAAGCTTTCATGAAGGGAACCACAATCCCACCAACAAATTTCCTCATGGGCTCTCTAGACTTCCCATTTTTACACAAGCAATAAGAAGCTTTCCCTCTTACTTGCCCCTTTAGTCTCATCATCCAACATATCAAGATGACCATAATCCTTAACCACAAAAGTACCAAGCAGGCTCTCTACACTCCTTAAAAAAGTTCTCATGCTTAACACCTTGAGGACCACAAGGAGGGAACAAAGGGTTGTTCTTGACTTAACCTAAACCTGAACTGACAACCATTACAGGAATACCAAGATCGAATGAATGAGGGACATAGGTAAGAACTGGTGGAGGCGTTTGTTTTCCTTTATCCATTCCATAAACTGGGTCAATGCCAATTAGAGCTGAGAATTTAAGGGGGTCCTATTTGCTTTGCTCAGAGCTAGTGCAAATGAGGTTTTACCGCCTCGGTTGTGGCCTGCTAGGCCTACTTTGCTCAGATTTGGCTTGACTTGTGGTGGTAGCAAGTTTTGAGGTCCTTTGGATAACCAATTTGTTACTTGAACCGTGGACTTGATTTCATCACTTGAGTCTGGTCCAGCCACAGTATATAGCTGGTTAGTGCAAAGAGAAAGAACATAAGTGGGCCTAGGGAACAAAGCTCAGAAGCATCTGATATGAAGATTCAGAGAGGATGTATAACTGGAAGGGCATATTTACTAATCAGGATTTCAGAAAATCGGATACAAGTTCCATGACAAAAGGGATAAAAAGAAATTTCAGCAGAATATTACAATCTATTAAACACAATAACATTTTACACAAATTTAACTATTTCTTGTGAAGTTTTCCTTTAAAAAAGAATGCGATTATCTATATTAAACTTCAAAAATCGTTCGTCAATTTTATAGTCAGGGACCAAAACTGTCAAAAAATAAAAGTTTAAAGACTAATTTGTCAAAATTGAATATTCAAGAACTAAATTGTTACTAACTTAAAAATTTAAGGACTAATAGTAGCAGTTATCTTATATTTTATGATACAGTTAAAGTTTTGTACTTGCCTTATTTTTAAGTAAACATAAATTAAGTTAAAAATAAGCTAGTTAGTCATATGTATAGTAGTTAGCGTGTAGCCAAAAGAACATAAAATTTATTGTTGTTTAACATGTATATAGATGAGGACACAAACTACATGTAAGAAAGCTATATCACAATTATTTTTTGAATCCACCTTTTTAAACCCTGTGTTATAGGTTTATTTAAATATTAAATTTTTGGTTTTTAATCTCATCAAATATACACCTTCATATTAGATTTAACACAAAAATTTATGCATTTTTTCCGATCAACTTTTAATTTAGACCTAAAACTTGCCTAAAATACTGTCAATTAGAAAATTAAGAAAACTTAAAGAACAAACAAAGGGTTTTGACCTCAAAAAATACATAGAATAGTCTCAAAAATAGATTTTTTTGTGTGTTTTATTTTCGTTTTCTTCTTTTTTTTTTTTTAGAAAATGTCAAAATCAATTTTTGACTGGCATAAAGTATAAGTTGTATATTAAATTTAATATGAAAGAATATATTCGATGAAAAACAAAACCGAATGTATAGTTTTCCAATTAACTTAAAACAAAATATACATAAAAAGATAAATATCCTGTTAATTTTGTATATGTTTACATACACCAAAGTGCTTGCTTTCTTAAAGAAGAAATTAATTAAGACCATCACAATTCACAATAATTACTAGATCTTACTTTATATGTCTATCATGAAAGAAATTGACAATGCTGAACTCTTGTCTGAAACTAGCAACTTAAGAATAGATCAATATACATATGGTTAGGTTTTTTCTTTTTTTTTTTTTCGAACACATCTTATTATTGATAAAGATTAAAAAAAGAAACTGGGAATTAAAACCAAGAGGTTCAAAACATATAAACAATAATAAATCTATAATAATTAAGAGTAAAATTGGATACATTGACTAGAATTTCCAAGATATAGTCGTTGTAGAACTATAGTGGTTGTCAATTCCTCCACATTCCCTTAGAACTTTTTCTTCTATGCTGTAGCTACCGTGTTGTTTGTGTAAAAGTTTAGTTGAGTCCAAATACTTTTGAATATTTTAGACGTACTCTGAATACTTTTAGACAGGAATTCAGTCTTTAATTTGGAAAACAAGTCATCAAATCGTTTACAACTAAAATTTGAAAAATTTTAATTAAACTCAAAAACCACTCTCAGAAAAATATTAAACATAATTCCAATAAACCACATTTTATAATAAGATGCTGATATAAATTTTTATGAATAAAATGGATTAATTACAAAAATTTCCCATGTCACACTATGCCTTTCAATTTCAAAACGTAACATTTGTTTTCCTAATTTATGTAATATTAACAAAAAGAACTCCTAAAATTATAATTTTAAACATAAATGACATAATATTACACAAATAATAGGGATAGTTGAACAGTTTAGTAGACCATTTGACTGTTAAGTTACTTTGGTGTAGTTACGTGAAAGTGAAAAAAGAATTTTTTTTTCAATCTTTTAGGTTTTTTAAGTTTATTTTAAAAAATTAAAAGTTTTAAATTATATCAATTTTTTAAATTTAAATTAGCTTTAGACATGATAGAGTTATCAAAATATTCTTATATTATATACTAAATCTTAATTATATACTAGTTTTTATTAAAAATTCTAACAAAATAATTTTTTTGTTAATATTTTATATATCGGGGAAACATATGTTACGTTTTGAAGCTCGAGAAGCGCAATACTACAAGGGGTATAGTTGAGAGGAAATTTTTGTAAGTAGTCCGCATAAAATTCCTAACAATAGCTATACATTATTAAGTCATCAAGAAAAAATAAGACCCCATTTGACTAAAAATCAAAGCCAATAGCCAGCAATATAAATTCAAGGAAGAGAGATATAACCTGGGCCTGTTACAATGAACCCATGAATTTGTGTCTTGATATAACATGGAGTATATATTCAATGAAATCAAAAACAAAGTTATAATTTTTTAATAAATCTAAAAGAGAGAATATAAAAGGTATCTCATTATTTTTTAGGGTAAATTGCACTAACACCTTTTATGTTTTATTCAAATTACAGTGACATCTCCTGAACCAAAACTAATTACACTAACACCTATGTCTTTAACTCTATTAATTTTTGTTTGAAATGACAAAAATACATGTTCTCTTCCAACCATTGATCTACAAACTTAAATCATAGCTATTGATTTGAAAAATAAAACCTTGAGAAAACTACCAAGCCAACCAAGCCCCAACCAGCCCCCATCACCCAGGCCCACGATCCCCCGCGTGTCGCCCTCCCTCATATCGTCGCTAGCCCTTGCTATGACCCCCAACCCTCATCACCCATCCCCATCAGCGGCCCCCCGCCCTTATCGCTCACCAGCGACCCCCCGTCCTCATTGTCTACCCTCGAACCATAGCCCACTTGCCAAACCCAATCAACCCATCGTCTATCGCCCATGTCTCCCACCTAAGCCCCCCATCCCATCAGCATTGAGAGAAAGAGTCAAAGAGAACACGAGATCGAGAGTGTTTTATTTTTTTTTCCATAATAATTTTTAAAAATTTTATATATGTTATTTATTTTTATCAAAAAATATTTGTTTTTCTCCTAAAAAATCTTTTTTTATTTATTATTTTTCTTTATAATTTTAATTTTTAATTAAAAATAAACTATTTTTCATAATTGATGTATGATTTTGTTGGACTTAGTTAGTTTTAGTTATGTTAGAATTAATTTGTTTTAGTTTTGTTAAGATTGACGTGTGATTTTAATTAGAATTAAAAATGTGGATTGAGATGTCATATGTTTGGGGAATTAAATGTGGATTTTTTTAGACGGCATAATTTTAATACTTGTATTCTATCTTATTTTGGACATAATTGTTGTCTTTAGAAAAAGAGAAAAAGAAAAGAAAAACAACATTTTGTCCTCTTTTAGAGTGAAATTTGTAGTTAGAAATATGTACAAATTATTTGAACTTGTTTTTAATGTCAAAAACTAATTAAAATCATCATTTCTTCTCACATAAATAAATAAAAATGTTTTTTAATAGATAAAGGGTCATTTTTGGTATTTTGAACCAAATTAACGGTTAAAATTAACGGTCAATTAATGGAGGGAGTTTCTCTATAATTGTTTTAAACAATCAGGGAGTGTCAGTATTAATAGTTTTAGTCTAGAAGTGTCATTGTAATTTAGATAAAATATAGGAGTACTAAGGTAATTTACCCTTATTTTAATATATGTTTAGCTTGCTTTCGTAACGAAAAAAATTAATTAGGAACATCATAGTTCACAATAATTATTGGATCTAAATTTATATTTGATTATGAAAGAAACTGACAATGCTAAATTCTCATCTGAAGCAATAACTATAGCGATCGAAGAATATATCAATACAAATATATATATATATATATTTATATATAAAAGTTTTTTTTTTTTGCTTGCTAACACATTCTATTACTGACAAAGATCAAACAGTGAAAACAATAATTTGAGAAGGAAGAAAATAATTTTTCTTGTTCTCCATCCTTTCATTATAGTGCTATAAGCTATTTAAAAGAAAAAACAAGTTAATGATTCCCTAATTCTAGGAAACTAATCCTCAAAAAGAAAAAATTGATTGGTACAATCACACACAATCAGGAAAAAGAAAAAAAACTTAATTCTGAAAACTAATATTCCACTAATTTATTCCAATAATCGTGGGATTTTATTCTAACTTTTCAATACTCTCCCTCAAGTTGAATAGATATCAATCATTCCCAGCTTGTATACACAGTGATCAAAGCTTGACTTGTGTAGTGCCTTAGTAAGAACATCAGCTTCTTGAGACTTGGTAGGAACATAGGAGAGAACAATCGTTTCATTTTCTATCTCGGATTTGATAAAATTCCTATCAATTCTCACATGCTTCATCTTGTCATGTTGAACTGGGCTATGGACCACACTTATTGCAGACTTGCTGTCACTAAACAAAGTCATAGGACTGGTTAAAGGCATGTTTAGGTCTTCTAATAACCTTCTCATCTAGATTAATTCACATGTCCCTTGAGCTATTGCTGTATATTCAGCCTCTGCACTACTCCTAGCAACCATTGACTACTTTTTACTTCTCCTAGTCACTAAATTTCCCCATACTTTTGTACAGTATCCTGTTGTTGACTTGCTATCTTCCATTGCACCAGCCCAATCTGCATTTGAGTATCCAATAACATCTCTTGTTCTAGTTTTCCTGAATAACAAACCCTTTCATGGACTCCCTTTTAGATATCTCAAAATTTGGTTAGTTGCTTCCATACGCCTTTTTGTGGGAGCATGCATAAATTGACTTACAACACTCACACTAAAGGCAATATCTGGCTTGGTAAGGTATAAATACATCAACTTCCCTACTAAATGCTAGTAGCTCTCCTTATTTACAAGAGGGTCCTCCTCGGATATTTGGTGCTTCCAATGACGTTCTAAAGGTGTGCTCGTAGGCTTACACCCAAGTTTCCCAGTCTTTTTGAGTAAATCAAGGGTGTACTTCCTCTGTGAAATAAAGAGACCCTATTTTCTCTTCGCAAATTCAATACCAAGAAAGTACTTGAGTGTCCCGAGGTCCTTCACCTTAAACTTGGCTTGTAGTCTTTTCTTAAGATTTACAATCTCCTCTTCATCATCGTCTATAATCACCATATCATCTACAAACACAATAAGAATTGCCTGTTTACCAGTTTCACCCCTTTTTACAAATAAGGTGTGGCCAGCTTATGTAATGACCGAGAAAATTTCTTTAATAAAACCTAATAATTAATTGGGTTTAATTAATGAATTTACTTTTTAAAAAATATGATTTTTTGTAAAAAGTTGTAATTTTGTAAAAATTACGATAAAATAGGAATAAACGGCATTAATTGCATATTTTATGGGAAATATGATGAAATGTTGGATATAGTAAAATACAGATTTTATCAGTTGAATTACTCAGAAATCTGTGAATAATATCCATAAAATGAATGTTATATCACAATTAATTATGAAATTGTGGTATAAGCGAATGAACGACTAGAATGCAACTAGGACACAGAGGTTGTCCGAACCCTAACATAGGGTAGAAGGAGGCCAGAGCAATATAAGAATACTGCTAAGTGATAACACGAATACGAAAAATGTTATGATTGGCCTTCAAAATTAAACAAAAAGTAAGTTAAATATTTTTATACAGTCTAAGGATAAGAAATACACTGTGTTGACTATAGCAGTATAAAAAAATACTGCGTGACGAAAAATTACATTGTGTAAATTTTTAGCCTAACTAAGTGGACATTTGCTAACTTGTTATTGGGCCACAAAGCCTTAAAAGGTGGCCCAATTATGTGAGGACACCTAGGGGTAATCATATGGGTGACCATGAGTCACCAAGTGGATTAGGTTGCATTTAATTCATGTTATCACAAAAATTTTCACTCTTCCTTCTCCACCAAGTCACGGCAGCCATAGTTGAAGCTTCAAGAAAATTTTCTCAACCTCAAAAATTGCAAAAATAACCCTGAAACAATTTTAGAAGCAAACCCCAAGGATTTTTACAAGATTAGAGGTAAAATTCTAAACTTTTTATTGAGTTTTCAAGGGGTTTTTCATGGGTTAAAGGGGAAATATTAACCCATGTCATTTTTGCATGAAAAGGGAGTTTAGAAGGCTGATCAAAAGGGATTTCAAGACTAGAAATCAAAAAGAGGTTATTTTGGTAAGTTTTGATATTTAAAGTTTTGAATTTTTGTTTGATTTCTATTTTCTCAAACCCATATGAGCTTTTGAGCTTATAATTGATGGAATTGTATGTGAATATGATGAATGACCTGGTGAGATGATGAAATTTTTGGGTTATGAAGCAAAACTGTAGTTTTTGCATAAAATTATTTTTTTGCAATTTTAAGACTAAATTGTGTAAAAATGAGGTTTGAGCATGAAAATGACCTGAGTAAGGCATGTAATAGACTCTGCACTGGTAGATTTGAAATTTTGAAAAGGAATTTGACAAAAACGTCCAAGGGACTAAATTGAAAGAAAATTTTCTTTCTCGGCAGAAATGGAAAACAGTTGAAAACACCCCTATACAATGAGATTTTTGGAAAAGTTAAAACACAAAAGTTGTAGATCTCGATGAAATTATTAGACAACTTGAATTGTTTGTCGAAAAACTCAACCGTTTGTGAGTTTTTAAATTTTCAAGAATTTATTAAAAGTGAAAATATGGTAAAATGGCAAAAACATCATTTTTCAAAATGATTTGAGGTATGGTACTTCAAGCAAAAATGTTTTTTATGAAAAATAGGAATTTTTGATGTAAAGAGAAAATTTTAGCCCCGGGGGCAAAATTGTCACAATTTTTAGTTTAGGGATTAAACCATAAAGTTCTATGAAAATGGGGCTTAAGTGTGAAATAAAAGGATGTGAGCCACTAGGACATTATTTTGAATTAATATGTGGCCGTTTTTATTTAAAAGAGCGAAACCGAGCTCAAATAGGCCAGTTGGGCCACAGAGGGCAAAATCATCATTTTTGCCCGAATAATCCAAATAGTTCTAGAAGGGTCTCAAGTAAGAAAAGAAAGTGATTAGAAAGATTTCCACTCTTCGTAAGTGACGATATGGTAGAATTCGACAAAAATAAAGAAATTAGTATCTACAGAGTTGTGTACAGTTATACAACTCGAATGATTAAGTAATGAACGTTTTGTGAGAAAACGTATTGAAATTGGCTAATAATTTTGTAATTGGCCAACAGAATCCTAGGAGTCTTGGAGACCGAAGATCAAAGTTGATTTTGCAGTGCACAAAAGCAAGTAAGTACCCTTCCCACCTACAGCATGAAATGGTAGGTGTAGAATACGTGAATATGCATATTAGGATATAAATTCCAATGTGAACTTGTTTGATGCTATGAAATGAATGCCTAGACATATAGAATCGGTACCTGTGTGTACACGATTAAAATACCTGAGCGTATATCATGTTATGTATTGTTACATGCGATATATGGTGTACTTGTGTATACGATCATGAAAACATGTATGTTTATTACTTGCGGGTACTCTACAACGCATACGAACTTATGTTTTATGGATAACATGTGAATATCATTTCATGCCTGGTATGACAATCATATTAAATGGATTGGTAAATATGTCACCAAAAGTTAAAAAAAATGTCGTACCGACTCCCGAAGTAAGGGGAGTTTAAAGGATAAAATATGGTCACGGTGTTACATAAACCCTAATGAAATTGCGCAATGGTACGAACACTTGGGTCTTAATGGAAGATAAGAAACGATGAAGATAAGGAAAGTTCATAAGAAAGCATAATCGAATCATGCATTCATTTGATTGTCCATGTAGGATTTATGGGACTTACTGGGCATTAGCTCATCAAATATTTTATGTTGTAGGTATTCCGACGAGAAGGTCAGAATAAATTCTAACGATGAGCTGGCGGACGAATGATGTATGCAAATCGGGTATAGAGTCCGCTAATGATTGTTTCCGCTATGTGTATTAAAAGTTATTTCGAAAAGAAGAGTTTGAACAGAAAAAATGTTGTAAAGTAAGAATGTTTATGTAAATACAAGATTGTGAAAGTATTTTGGAAGTTTCCGAAAATTATAGTATGTGAAATATTTATTCAGTTTGGAAAAAAAAAAAAGTTCCCTCAATTTTTGCCCCTAAGTAAGTAAGAAAAAAATTTTATCACAGCCCGAGAAGGCGGGTTGTGACAAAAATGACATGTGAAAGATGAATGAGATATACATAGTGAACTTGATGAATGAGAGCAAATATCAAACCAGCAAAAGCAAATGAAATGTAAATGCAGAAATAAGAAGCAAAAATCTGGAGCAAAAGAAATCAAGCAACGTGAAATAAAGCAACGCGAATGAATAAGGTAATAACAATAACGAATTAAAGCAATGAAACAAAAACATAGAATATTATTCTACAAAAATTTGGGGGCTAAAATAAAGCAAAGCCAATGTCTATTTATGTTGCTCCAAGTATAGTAATGAATCAAAATGCCCAAAAATAAAAAAGTTGTCAAAATTTAAAACTAGGGCATAACGGGCATTGTAAGTCATCAAGATTTGAAAAATCGATAGTATTGAAATATTGTTTAGAAGTAGACAAATTTAAATTCAATAAGCTAAAACTAGACACGTTATGTAAATACTTCTTGGACTAATTAAGCTACTTAATAGGCCTGTTTGGAGGGCTGTCTAAAAACTATTTTTGGCTTACTGAGTCCAAAAATTGTTTTGGATTGTTTAAATGATCTGTCATTGGCTCTCTAGAAGTGCTAACAGTCAAAACTACAAAATATGGCTTCTCAAAAAAAAAAATTCTAAAATAGACCTCAAAACTTGTATTAGAGTGTTAATAAGACATTATAAACTTAAATGTAACTTTATTGTAATATTAAAAAATTTAAAATCATTTTAACCTATTTAATATTTTTAGAAATATGATTCCAAATACATTGAAAAGCTTGTATTTTTCTACCCACTAAAAGCACAAAGAAAAACTATACTAAACAGGCCCTATATGCAACTACCAGGAAGAGCTTAAGAACTGATAACATGAGCTACTAACTGGTCAACCACTTGGTTACCCTATGAAAATGTGAGAAACGCAGAAAAAGTCTTTGAAAGCTCGTAAGAATTGATTGTTAACGCATGAACAAAAAAAGTTGAGTAACTGATCTCTATCCGGAGTATATCCAAACATATTTCAACAGCTAAAGAAACTGCAGTGATCCAAATTGAGATCATCTATAATTAAATCTGCACATAAGACAACATTTATTCATATATCTGGAGTTGCAAATCAAGTTAGTAAATGAAATCAAAAGCATTATGATTTTACAGCAATCAACCTTTTGCTCCCAAACAATGAAACAAACGCATAC
>CAMOHE010052254.1:2802-42437 GCA_946598075.1 Artocarpus hirsutus | reverse complement strand
GAAGCATGATGGGACTCTCAGGTTGTGCATAGATTATCGGCAGTTGAATCGAGTCACAGTGAAGAATAAGTATCCGTTGCCCAAGATCGATGAGTTGTTTGACCAGTTGGGAGGCTCGCGGTACTTCTCAAAGATAGATTTGAGGTCAGGTTATCATCAGCTCAGGATTAAGGAAGAGGATATTCCCAAGACAGCATTTCGGACCCGGTATGGACACTTTGAGTTTTTGGTAATGTCGTTTGGATTGACGAATGCTCCGGCAGCTTTCATGGACTTGATGAACAGGATATTTAGACCTTATTTGGATCAGTTTATGATCGTGTTCATTGACGACATCTTGATTTACTCTAAAACTCAGGAGGAGCATGAGCAGCATCTTAGGATCGTGCTTCAGACTCTACGAGAACACCAGTTGTACGCCAAGAAAGAAAAGTGCGAGTTTTGGTTGACAGAGGTCAAATTTCTGGGTCATGTCATTTCTGAGCAGGGTATCTCAGTGGATCCGTCGAAGATAGAGGCCATAGTGGATTGGGAACGACCGAGGAATGTGGCAGAGAACCGTAGTTTCTTGGGACTTTTAGGATACTACAGGAAATTCGTGAAGGACTTCTCAAAGATAGCAGCGCCATTGACAAGACTGATCAGGAAGAATGTCAGATTCGAGTGGAATGACGAATGTGAGTTTGCTTTTCAAGAATTGAAGAATCGATTGACTTCAGCTCTAGTACTGATCATTCCCAGCAGTGACGAGTCGTACAAGGTTTATACGGATGCTTCAGGACGCGGACTTGGATGCGTGTTGATGCAACAGGGACGTATGATAGCGTATGGATCGAGACAGTTACGGCCTCACGAGCGAAATTATCCCACTCACGATTTGGAGCTTGCAGCGGTGATTTATGCATTGAAGATTTGGAGATGTTATCTGTTCGGGGCGACATTTCAGGTTTTCTCCGACCACAAGAGTTTGAGGTATCTGTTCACTCAAAGGGATTTGAATTTGAGGCAGCGAAGATGGATTGAATACATGGAAGACTATGATTTTACATTGCAGTATCATCCTGGGAAGGCAAACATCGTCGCGGATGCGCTCAGTCAAAAATCTTCGGTAATATTGACATGTTTGGCTCTTGAGGATTGGAAAAGAGATGCGACAGTAAGTGAGTTCGGTCTACAGTATTGCGAGGACTACGATCGTATTTTGGTGTACCATATGGAGGCGACCCCAGCTCTCATCCAGATGGTTAAGCAGAACCTATGGCAAGATCAGCATCTTCAGGGAATCTGGACACGAATTCGGAATGGGGAGCAGTTCGAAGAATGGAGGATACACGCAGATGGATCGCTATACTTCAGGAAGCGTTTGGCGGTTCCAGCTATCGCAGAAGTGAAGAAAGCCGTAATGGACGAAGCTCACAAATCTCAGTTCGCTATTCATCCAGGGAGTACGAAGATGTATCATGACTTGAAGAGACAGTATTGGTGGAAAGGCATGAAGAAGGATGTTCGAGAGTACGTGGCCAAATGTGTAATTTGTCTTCAGGTGAAAGCCGAGCATCAGAAGCCTGCAGGTCAGCTTTAGCCACTTCCTATTCCAGGGTGGAAATGGGAACACGTGACGATGGATTTCCTCACCGGATTGCTAAGGACAGAGCAGCGGCAAGATGCGATTTGGGTCGTGGTCGATAGATTGACGAAGTCGGCTCACTTTATCCCATTCAGATCGACA
This sequence comes from Artocarpus hirsutus, assembly GCA_946598075.1. Lineage (NCBI taxonomy): Eukaryota > Viridiplantae > Streptophyta > Magnoliopsida > Rosales > Moraceae > Artocarpus > Artocarpus hirsutus. Next base: position 40,708 of record CAMOHE010052254.1, on the reverse strand, counting down.
TGTTCGAGGAGGATTCTTGGGGAGTTGTATATGCAGAATATAGTGCGATTGCATGGAGTTCCTTTGTCCATCACATCAGATAGGGATACCAGATTAATACTAGGTATTAGAGGAGTTTCCAGGAGGCTATGGGTACAGATTTGAATTTCAGCACAGCATTTCATCCTCAGACCGATGGGCAATCAGAGCGGATTATTTAGATTCTCGAAGACATGTTGCGTGCCTATGCATTGGACTTTGGTGGGAACTAGAAGAAATACTTGCATTTGGTGGAATTCGCATATAACAACAGCTATCAATCGAGTATCCGAATGGCACCGTTTGAGGCATTGTATGGGCGACCGTGTCGATCACCAGTGTGTTGGGCCGAGCCGGAAGATAGGATCATTCTTGGGCCAGACGAGATTCGTGATAGCAACTAGAAGATCGTCGTGATTCGAGATCGATTGAGAGCAGCTCAGAGTCGACAGAAGAGCTATGCGGATAAAAGGAGACGACCTTTGGAATTCGATGTCGGAGACTTTGTGCTTTTGAAAGTATCTCCTCGTAAAGGTATTTCGAGATTTGAAATAAAAGGAAAACTCGCACCAAGGTATATTGGACCGTTCGAGATTACTCAACGTGTGGGTGTGGTTGCGTATCGACTCAACCTTCCTTCAGGACTTTCGCATGTTCACGACGTATTTCATGTATCGATGCTTCGAAAGTGTCCACCTAATTAGGATAAGATCATTTCGTTTCAGGATGTGCAGATTCAAGAAGACACGACATATGAAGAAGTGCCGATTCAGGTCATCAACCGTAAAGTAATTAGTTTGCGTCGTCGTGAGATCTCGTTGGTTAAGGTCGTGTGGCAGCATCATGGGGTTGATGAAGCCACTTGGGAATTGGAATCAAGCATGCGGGAGATGTATCGCATCTATTTTGTTTTTGAGTCAATTTGTAAATTTTGAGGATGAAATTTCTTTTAGGGGTGGAGAGTTGTAACACCCCGAAGTTAATTAAATAGAATTAGAATGTTAAATGGTGAATTAGTGTGCCATGATAAGTGTTTTAAACTTAATTTGATTACTTTGTGGAAACCTTGTGTTAATTACTTTTTGTTGATTTTTAATTGTTCTAAATTGTTTTTTATTGTTAATTTAAGTTTTAATAAAACAATTTGATTTGAAAATAATGTACCGTTGCACACAGTCTTGTGCAACTGCTTTTTCCTTTCCTCTATTTATTTTCTCTCTCTCTCCTTTCCTCTCATTTCTTTTTCTTCTCTCTCTCTCATCTCTCTCTCGTTTTCTCTCGGGTTCTCTCTCTCTCTCATTCTCTCTCTAAAATTTTTGAAACAAATTTAGTTTTCAAGCTTCGGGCTAGGAGATCGAAGGCTCAGGAACAAGATTCAACAACAAAAACAACGTTTCAAGCTTTGATTCGAGGTTAGATTTTAAAACTCAAAGTTTTTCTATTTTTCAAAATTTTCTTGCATTTTGAAATTTTAGAATTTCTAAGCCTAGAAAAGCTTCAATCTAAGTTAGATGGACTTAGATTAGCTAAAATGTAAACTTCATTTCATCAAAAATGGATTAAAATCAAGATTTTTCATTTTCCCTCCATTTTCTCTATTTTCAGATTTTTGCAAAAATCTTGTTTAAAACTTGTTTTAAATCATTAAAAAGTGTTCTATTATGATTTTCTATTGTTTATGATGATTATCTATGCTTGGAAATTGAGAAAACAGGTTAGATTTGAAGATTTGAAATTTGAAATGCCGAGACCCGTGCGTGGAAATTTCTAAAATTTCTCAGATCGGCAGGCCGAACTTCGTGTTCGGCAGGCCGGATTCAAAGGATCGGCAGGCTGAACCTGGAGATGTTCGGCCGACCGAACCTGTTCCTCCGGCAGGCCAAACTGTGCAGTTCGGCAGGCCGACCGAGCAAGGAGAAATTTTGTGATTTTCACCTGTTTTAAACTGTTTTGAACCCTGATTTAAATTTCAACTTTGTACAATGATTTTATAAACCTAAATGGCACACTAGGACACCATGAGATGATTTAGTATCATAGGATATCTCGGGTTAGATGCTAATGAGCTAAGTTACTATGCATTTAGGATTTGTGCGTGGATCCGCGGAGCTAACGTATAGTGGATCGGGATTACGGTGTGAGACACCGGCACGAGTATTGAGGTAGGACTTCTACCCCTTTTCCTTTGGTAGCCCTATTTCAAAATGATTTAGGCCAAAAATGGATTTTTATCAAATGTTTTCAATGACAGATTGGGAAATGATTTTATTTAAATATCTTTACAAACGATTGATTGAGAAATGTTAATAGTGAACTTCATAATGAATATAAATGTTTATATATGGTAAAGAAGAGATGTTATGAATCAAAGAGATATATATATATATATATATTGAAGGCATGATGCCATATCAGAGATCGGGTCGTGTAGTGAACGACCTTGGGGGCAGGTCCCGAAACCTAGCTGGGCCACTACGATAGTAAGTTATGTATGGTTTGCCCAGGAAAGGAAAAATAGTATTCTTTTGATTGATTTATTTGAATTATTTTGGGAAGATTATATTTTATTGAATTTCTCATTTACTTATTTATTTGTTTGATTGTTCCAGCTCGTTTTCTATATGTTTATTTGATTTACGAAATTTCTTTTAACGTTAAATAATTTCTAAATATAGTCCTACTGAGCCTTTCACTCACGTTTCTATTTGTTTTAAAATCTTAACCCTAGGTGGATATCAGCATAGGATTAGAGAAGAGTCCGTCGACCGGACTTACGATCAGTAGAAGTATTTGGTAGGTTAAATTACCATTCAAGGCATGTAAGAATTTAACTTCTCTTTTATTATGGACTGTGGTTGTATCATAATATTGTCAGTACTATATGTGTGTGCACAATATGTGGGCCAGTGGGACTCATACGCGTTCCACCTCATATTTAATCATTTTAATGTTATTTCTATTTGTTTAATTATTATGATGATTCATTTATTTTTTTAACTTTTCTATTCAAACGATTTTAAAATTATCACCTTTTTATTTATAAATTTCATTCTAAAACCCTATTTTTAACTAAATCTTTTCTTAATTAACTTAATTAAACCACCACGTCACCTCCCGTACTCCGGGGCGTGACATGTTCCCATTGAATTTTGAACTAGTAGTTTGAGATCTGGTCGAGTCTAGAAAGTAGCTCTATATAAACCTCACTTCATAAGGAGTTTTTCACGTCCAAAGAGTAGAGAAATTAGGGGTCCATTTGGTAAATGAATTTGAATTAGTGATTTGATTTGAGTTATGTGATTTGAGTTAGGATTTGAGTTAATAATCTGAATTGTTATCTGAAATGACGTTTGGATGTGCTTTTAAGTTTTAAGTTAAGTATATAATAAAATTAAAATTTGTTTTTGAGGAGGCAGTGAAAATAGTTTTAGATTTATTAACAAAGATATACGAGTATCAAAATTTTAGGGGGGATTAAAACCTTGAAAACCTGGATTCTTGATACCTAAAGGATTCAAATTTTGAGGAAACAAACACGTATCCAAAGGATTCTTAATATCCGAATCCGAATTTGAGTCTATTGAGCCTAAAAGATACAAGAAACAAACAAGCCTTGGAGGTTTGCAAGCAAATTACTTTTTAGCATTCTTTGGGAGAAGAAGGTGAAGTTTTTGGGGGAAAACACTCTGTGCTTTGAACAGATTCATCATGTGCAAAACTAGAAAGATGAGTGATGCTCGTTGGAGAGATCTATCTAGGTGTTACAACACAGAGGCGACAAACAAAAGCAGGAGTCTTGATGTTGTGTAAGTTCGATTGATGATTGCAACATTTTCAAACTTAGTGAGTTATTCAATAGTTAGGCGCGGCCCGGGGTGTTAGACGTGTATGTCCTAAGGAGTAAAAATGTAACATATTTTAAGAGACATTTTTATCATTAAAGAATTTATTTATTATTAATATACCAAATCTTGTCCTCTTTACATTCATATTTATTGAATGTATGTTAAGCAAACAAAAGTCTGAGACTGTCGATCTAAATCTTTAAGAGTTGGGCATACGATGGACAGATTATACGAAAGACACGATTCTTAAGGCGACGGTCTAAATCATAAGATCTGTAATCGAGGGAATAAAGTTGGACGCTTTATTCATGTAAAGATTATTATGTTGTCTATATCCCTATTGATAGATGGTCTATTTTGGCCATCGAAGGTAGACTCAGTGAATAAAAATATTGGTACATTGTCATGGGTGACGATGAGTTGGATCAAGACATAAAGTGAATTGATTTGGATTAATAATTATGTCTTGGCAAATCGATTCACTTTAGACAACCATATGTATTGTATCTTAATCTTGAGATGAATAATGGGCTCGTTGTCTTGACTTGTGTCTTTTGAGATACCAAAGGGTGACACCCACATTTTAATAGTGGTATGTATGCCGGTATGTTGGAGGCATGACTCTTGATAGTGTAGACCTATTATTAATAGATATGGAATCCATAGCTCCTCTTTAGGAGTAGTGATATCCGCTTATATACGTTATCCTGTAATTGAAAAACTAAAGCGCTCAACCATTTGGATACATAGGTATAACTGAATGGTATACTGTCTTTAGATGGTAAGTTTTCTGATGGTGAGATAATGGGACATAAGATAAAAATAATCAGGAAGGTAAGACAGAACTTGTCCTTAAGCCGATTATGGATAATCCTATAGGGATATGATATACTGTGACATGTCATGGAGACTTAACTATATGGGCTTCGTAATTCTCTATAGTTCGAGAGTGCAGCTCCGAGCTTTTAGTAGAGTAGCATTGAAGTTGATAATTATGAAATGTATATTTGGGATATTGGGTTTCATAATTGTTGGGAGCTTGAACTATATAAGTCCATTAGGTCCCCTTTGCTATCTCACAAAATCCTATAATGACACGGCGTGTTTTTCTAATAATTGGTGACTTATGTTAGATTTATTAGATTGGTTAAAATTCAAAAGAATCAAATAATTCATGTCTGTTTATCGGTTGAATTAATTTTGTGACAAAATTAATTCAAGATAAACTTGTTGAATTATTAGGATCAGATAATGCTTATCTGTTTATCAGTTGATTTAATTTTGAATAAATTAAATCAAGATAAACTTGTAAAATTATTAAGAATTCATTTATTTTCCTAGAGATTATCTAGATAAAGTTGTTTTAATTAAATAACTTTTCTATTGGGTTATTTGAATTAAAACTAAGACTTTATCCTATAGAATCTCAGGTGGAAAATAAAAGATTCGTTGAGATTTTTTATTGACAGTTTTGCATGCTGATCTTCAAATTCTGCCTGTCGATGGAGCCAGTTCGGCCTGCCCATTAGACAGATCGGCCTGTTCATGAGCGAAAAAAAAGATCACATGTTTTCACGCGAATTTTATCAAATATTGATCCGAATTTGATTCTGATTCAAATTTTTGAGACCTTATCTGATAAGGACTGACCCTAGACCCAACCTCTATAAATAAGGAGTGAGTCTCATAAGTTATTTAGATCAATTGAGAAATTAAGAGTGATACTCTATTGGTGAGAATCTGAAACTCCTTGAGAGCTCTTGTTCATAAATCACGAACACTAGCTTTGGGTTCTCTCAATTGGTTGAAAAGAGAGTCAGTTGGTGGAAGAGCTATACATGTGAGCCTACACTCACTCCAATTGTGGATAGAGAATAGCAAAAAAAAACCAGTTGGTTGAGGCTCTTTTGAAACGTAACTTCTCTTCACAGATTATGGGAGTTCTTCAGCATTTAGAGGTTAGTAAGATCTAGTTAATTAGTATGTCAAACTTGTGTTTTGAAAAATACTCTAATATAAAATTTTTTAAAATTCGGTTGCGTACTATTTTACCAACACAGGGGACATAGGTTTAACAACCGAACCTCGATAACAACTGCCTATGTTTTTTATTTAGTTTTTGTCTTTAGTAAAATTAATTAACTTGAAATTAATTAAACTTGATAAATATTAAAAACCAAATCTTGCAATTGGTATCAGAGCGAGTTCAGTAATTCTTGTTTGGTGAGATTTTTGGGTTTAGATCTTGTTTTTGCAAGTAATGGAACTTTTAAGAGAAGTTGGCTCTATCACACACCCTCCACTGCTGGATGAAGCAAACTATTCTTACTTTTATTTGAAAGCTCGTATGAGGAAATTCATAAAGGCCATTCATGAGAAAGCTTGGCATGCCATTTTGATGGGGGGTTGGACTCACTCCACACAAACTGATGATGATGGAACAAAACATTGAAGCCTAAAGAGAGATTGTCAGCTAAGGAAGAATGTCTGGCTAACATTAATTACAAAGCATTAAATGTTATCTTCAATGCAGTTCACGCCAATCAATTCAAACTCATCTCTACATGTGAATCTACACGAAAGGAATGGAATATTTTGCAGACTGCTCATGAAGGAACCTCCGTTGTGAAACTCTCAAAGCTCCATATGTTGGTCATGAGTATCGCCCAAAATGTTTTCTTAAATAGTAGACATTTATAGTATAGAAAGGTTATAGTATCCACAAGGAGGTGGTGTTAGATATGTATGCCCTAAGAAGTAAAAATGTAATATGTTTTTTGGAGACATTTTTATCAATAAAGAATTTATTTATTTATATACAAAATATTATCCTCTTTACGTTCATATTTGTTGAATATATGTTAAGCAAACAAAAGTCCGAGACTATCATTCTAAACCTTTAAGATTGGGTATATAATGGACAGATTATGTGGAAGACACGATTCTTAAGGTGACGGTCTAAATCATAAGATCTGCAATTGAGGGAATAAAGTTGGGTGCTTTATTCATGCAAAGATTGTTATGTTGTCTATATCCCTTAAAGGATATGGATTTTCTTGACAATCGAAGGTGGAATCTGCGAATAGAAACATTGACACTTTGTCATAGGTGACGATATGTTGGATCAGGATATAAAGTAAATTGATTTGGATTAATAATTCTGTCTTGGCAAATCGATTCACCTTAGACAATTATTTGTATTGTATCTTAATCCTGAGATGAATAGTGGGCTTGTTGTCTTGACTTGTGTCTTTTGATGTACAACAGGGTGATACCCATATTTTAATAGTGGTATGCATGCCGGTACGTTGGAGGCATGACTCTTGATAACATAGACTTGTTATTAATAGATATGAATCCGTAGCTCCTCTTTAAGAGTAGTGATATCTGTTTATATGTGTTATCCTGTAATTGAAAAACTGAAGTGCTCAACCATTTAGATACATAGGTATAACCGAATGTTATACTGTCTTTAGATGGTAAGTTTTTCGATGGTGAGATAATGGAACTTAAGATAAGAATAATCAGGAAGGTAAGACAGAACTTATCCTTAAGCCGATTATGGATAATCCTATAGGGATACGATACATTATGATATATCATGGAGACTTAGCTATACGGGCTTCGTAATTCTATATAATTCAAGAGTACATCTCTAAGCTTTTAGTGGAGTAGCGTTGGAGTTGATAATTATGAAATGTATATCTGGGAATTGAGTTTCATAATTATTGAGAGCTTGAACTATATAAGTCCATCAGGTCCCCTTTGCTAGCTCATAAACATCCTATAACGATATGGCGTGCTTTTTTAATAATTGGTGCTTATGTCATATTATCAGATTGGCTGAAAATTTGAAAAAATCAAATAATTCATGTGTGTTTATTGGTTGGATTAATTTTGAATAAATTAATTCAAGATAAGCTTATTGAATTATTAGGAATATTTATTTTTCTAGAGATTATCTAGATATGACTATTTTAATTAGATAACTTTTCTATTGGATTATTTGACTTAAAACTGAGGCTCTATCCCAAGAATCTCAGGTGAGAAATAAAGATTCGCATGGATCATTTATCGTAAATTCAACAGACCAATTTTTAAGTTCGGCCTGCCGATGGAGCAAGTTCGGTAGGCCGATTTGGAAGTTTAGCCTGCCGATTGTGGGTTGAATAAATCACATGTTTCCATGCAAATTTTATTAGATATTGATCTAGATTTGATTTTGATTCAAATTTTTGAGTCCTTATCTTATAAGAATGGACTCCTGGGCCCAACCTTTATAAAAAGACGAGTGAGACTCATTGTTATTTAGATCAATTGAGAAATCTAGAGTGAGACCCTGCCAGTGAGACTCTGCAACTCCCCATAAAGTTGTTATTCACAAATCACAAACTATAGCTTTAGGTATTTTTCAATTGGTTGGAAGGAGAGTTACCTATGGAAAAGCTGTACGAGTGTGCCCACACACACACCGATCATGGATAGAGAATAACAAAGAAGACTAATTGGTTGAAACTCTCCTGGAACGTTACTTCTCTTCACATATTGCGGAGCTTTTCGACAAATAAGGTTAGTAAGATCTAGTTAATTTATGCATATAGTGTGTCAAACTTGTGTTTTGAAAATACTCTGGTATAAAAAAATTTTAAAATTCCACTGCGTACTATTTTTCCAACATGTGGGGATTTAAAAGATTGAAAATTTTTGGTTTAAAGTGGAAATGGATTTTTTTAAACAAAATTTAAAAGAAATAATTATTTTTAAAATTTTTAAAATAAGATTTTAAAACATAAAACTAAAACAATGAAGCTTTGAAAATCCCTTATTTGTTTCGCAACTAGTATGGAATTTTTACTCTAATAAATAATTTTCTAAAGCATTGGATTTATTATATCCTTTCTCATTAGTTGCAGGCATTTTTATTAGTTTTATAAATCAACCGAGAGTGACAATATGGCAAGCCATAATGTCGTAAGGATTTTCCTATAAAAATTAGCAAATATAATCATCTCTCATTAATAATTTAGTGCACTAATTATAAAAAGTATAACCGTTGTCACTACAATTATAATTAACTTAATTTTAAGATAGAAAAGATAATAACAAATCAAAATTATTATATTTTAAGAGAATAAATTATTGCAATAATTTCAGCAATCTCTTGTCTTATGAAATATCTAGAATCGACAGTATAACAAGTTATACTACAATAAAAGACGTTCCATAAAATTAGGCATTATGTCATTATTATATTAATTATGCAACATAATTAAATTACATAAAAAAACATAACTAAATTTATGCAAAAATTGGTAGCATAACAATATCAACAATAATTATTAAAAACTTAAAAAATATAATTCATTCCATAAAAAATATAAGCATTACGATACAGATATAGAGTTAAGATCATCTCTTTGCTTCACTAAACTTTCTACAATAATTTTGATATTACTTTATTATTTTTAGTAGGGTCAAGAGAGTCCTTGCCGAAAACAAAAAAAACAAAAAAGAAGAAGAGGAGGTGGGAGGGGAAATTCCCCCGTGGGTGTTGTGAGAATGAGGAGAGAGGGGGGTTTGTATAGGGGAAAAAGTTACTATTTATTTATTTAGTTTATTAATTTTTTATTATATTTTATTAATTTATTTTATTTATATTTTTTATTATTAATTTTTAATTAAGTTTTTTTTTAAAATACCAGCCGCCCACATTTGTTAACTCTCAAGAATCAGCTTATTTGAATTTTTTTTTTCACGCTAAAACGCGTATATTACGATGCTTTTTTAACTTTGTAATTCTATACTTTGTGGTTAAGTGGCAGACGCGTGATGACCGTGCGTTGTAATGGCTGCTGACTGAACACGGCTGGGATGGAGTCAACGCACAAAAAGTAAGCGCTGTCATTAAAACCTTTGGATCAGTCTCCCGATGCAGATCGCAGGGCTGAGGAGGCAAGATCAAGAGAAGATTACTGCATCAGATCTTACATGGCCCTTAATTTCACGGCGTGGGGCCTGCTGACATGCGCCAACACTGATGCAGTTGATGACGTTGCGACACCTGGCACTCAAGTGGATGGTTTAGATGTATTTGTCAATGCATCGGACAGTTTGAAGCACGCCATGTGTTTTCCACATCTAAATTCTAATTTTTAATTATTTTTGAAGCCTTTGATGTCTAATTTTGTCTTTTTTTGTGCCGTTTTGTTTCTTTTTTTCTCAAATTTTAAATTTAAAATAAAATAAACAAGCCCAAATTAATTATTTTATAAACATAATTTTTACAATAATAAAAAAATTTTTATTTTACAATAACACAAAAAATTACTAAAAATAAACAAAAACTTCTAAAATTAACAAACCTTAAAAGGTATACTATTTAAAACTCTGGATTACTTTTAAAAATTATTAAAAATGTAATAGAATATATTTACAGACTTAAAACTCATTTATAAATTTTTTAAGACTCAAAATAAAATCACAAATAATATTTTTATAGTTTTGACTCTTTACAGACTAAATATTTATAAAACACGTAAAGATGATTTTAAAAATTACAAAAAATATTATTAAACATAAAAACATGCTAAAAATATATTTTTTAAACACATTTTCATACTAAGACACAAAAATACTTATTAATACAAAAATGATGTTAATTAGAGGATTTAATGAAAAATAAAAGTATAAATAAATGATTTAAGCCTTAGAAAATGTACACTTTTCCGGTCTTTTTTACTGTCCATCTATGTGTACCTATCATCATAGTTGTCTTTACCTAATTTCACCCAATGTTCTCCTTAGATATGTATAAAATTCCTTTAGTTCTTAAGTTTTTCTTAGAGTGGATTTTAAGATAGAGTCAGTAAAAAAAAATGAGAGTCTTAGTCTTAGTAATCATTATGGAGTCCTTATCCTAATCATCTTTGAAGTTCAATAGCATCTGTGTATTTTGCAGTTCTAGATCAAGAAAGAATACTTATTACATAGAAGCTGCATTTCATTTAGGTTATATATTGGCTATGAAAAAGATAGATCTTGTCTATGAATAAGGTAGTCTAGGTTTAATAGGTGCTGTTGTTGCTGGAAGTCGTTCTAGAGGTATTGGAGCATTAGGTATTATTTTAGGTATCTTTGCTCAAAATCGTTTATGTGGTCCTACCATTGGTACTAAAAAAAAATCACAGGTATCCCTGAGTGAATAAGAGATATGGGGTTTGCTTTTTGATGCTTTTATTGCTTTACTTGGAGGTCTAAGAACTTTGGAAGAACTTTTTGCCATTGCTAGTTGAAAATTGTTAGGACTACATTCTAAACCTGTTGGTTTGTTAAATATAAATGGTTACTTTGACAGTTTGCTTAGTTTTTTAGATAATGTTGTGGAACAAAGGTTTCTTGAGGAGTTAGGTGGAGGAGTTGCTCGAGAAAATATAAGTCATTGATCCCGAAGCAAACATTGCAACTTCAACGTTTTGTGGAAAAGCAAATGAGATTTAGATCTTTCTCTCTAAACTCTATCTCTTTTAATTTTACCTACAACATTATTGTTTATGTTTATGTTTTTGTTTTTGAATAACCACTCTTGTAAATATAAGTTGTTACTTTTTCTACTTAATCTTGTTAAACATTAAGAACTGTTAAATTTAGGTTGGGGGGAGAGTTATGTTAAAATTTCTCAAAATTTGTTTTTGCGATTGAATCAGGGACTAGTTTTAAAAACCAAGCAAAAAAAAGTTAAAAAGATTTAAAAATAAAAAGGTATGCTGTTTGTAAAACTTTAAGATTCATGTTCTCCAAGGTTGGGATGGCTAAGTGGAGGATTTGTCTTGAAGCGCGTCTCGATAATAGTCCAAAAATGTAATATTTCATGTTTGTAAATCCTCATCTTTGCATCTTTCTTTTGTAGCATGCAAGTTTGAAGATGGTTAAGGTAAGGAATACTTAATATTCATAAAACACATTTTCACCTTGATAAAAATAGCTAAGTAAAAGAGTGACTAGCATTGTTAAAACGTATTTCTGCATGTTTGTAAAAATTATATGTTTGCATTGTATCTGACTGTTTAAAAAAAAAAAAACCTTCAAAAAAATTAAAAAATTTCAAAAACTAAAAAAAAATCTAAAAAATATTTTGTAATATATGTAAATATTTTTGTTTTTCGGTGATTTGCCACTTGTCCAATGATGATATCAAGGTTATGGCATTTTCATGGCTTGAGGTAAACTTTAAATATTATTTAAGTTTATTTTAGTTTCTTTAGCCTGCCTTATATTTAGGCTAAAATTTTCCCAAAATTTGAGCACTTAATCTTGCATTCTCATCTGTTATACTAATTTAGAGACTGTTTATGTTAATATAATTTGGTTTGTTTTTATAAAATATTGTAACTTGTTTAAATCCCTCTTAAGCCGAAATCCTAGATAACATTAAGTTATAGATATAATTTAAGCCATCTTTGGATCTTTTGAGCCTTTTGAAGCTAACCTGTTTACATTCTATATCGCTGGTCACCCTATTGAACTTAATATTTCCAATTTTTTTTAACACCCACATATTGAGCCTAGCCTTTTTAATAAATTTACAATCTTTTCTTTTACCTTTTATTCATAAGGCATCTGATTTTTCAAGTGTAATCAAGTTTATGCCAATATTATGGGAGGTTATAATGGGTTAAGAATATTTGTTGTATCTGTAAAGTTTGTAATCTTAGATATTTTGTTAGGCTGTAATCTTAAATTATTTTTTATTTTTGTAAAAAAAGTTAAAAAAGATAAAAAAAAATAAAAAAAGGAAGAAAAAGAAAAAAAATGTTGGAAAAAAAATTGAAAAAAGTTGAATAAAATGTTGTTGACAAAGGAAATTTTATTTGAAGTTTGGGGTTGTAAACTTTATGAATTATATTGTATATTTTAAAGGTTTGGGATTTTTGTAAGTATTTTATTGGTGAACTAAGCCTCAAATATATCTATCATCCTACCTTTTACCCAAACCTTACATTACAAGTCGAATAAAGTCTTAAAGTTCTCTTACAAAGTGTTATTCTACATTAGTGGAGAGAGGGTGAAAAACAAACCTATAAGAATTTATTTAAATAAATTAGGTTATACTAATCTAAATTTATCTAGTTAATATGCATTGATTCGTAATAGAAAATCACACATACGAAGGAAAATTCATCTTAAATATTTGATATACTCTAAAAATGAATCATAACTTAATTAATATTTACATTTTACTTTGACGCATAAATTTGAAATAATCCATAAGGAAAATTAGCGAGGAATCACTAGCTTTTTAAAAATCAAAGCCTTTGGCCTATTTTAAGTTTTATCGCTTTAATTGCTTAGGATTAGCAATAAGCTGGTTAAGGGGTGTGATAAAACTTAGAAAATGTACTTTTCTGAATATTCAAATCAATTATTTTGCATTATTATTTCTCGTAAAACTCCTTAATTATAGCAATTTAGTGATTGTTATGGTACAATTTAGCCAGGCTCAAATTGTCTATTAAAGGCCCAAAATGAGGGGTAGGGGTTACGATTAGAGCGACTCAAACACAACAGAACAGTTCAAAGCTATTTGACGTGTAAATTACAGTTTATGTATAAATGAGTTAAGTCTTCGATGGGTTTGATCGGTTCGTTCGAATATCAAATTGCTATGGTTTATTCAAATAACATTTTGCTGTTGCAAGTTTGTGCACAGGTTTGTTTCCCTAAGTGTTCATTTGATGGGATCGATTTGCATAAACTGGCAGTTATAAGCATATCCTGTCATGAACTGAGAAGTGTGTAGAGCACGATTCTTGCGGCCTATCGTAGATCAACACGTGTCTCACTATTACGGTTACCTCCAACATTATCACACCCATTTTGTCTGTTGGTTGGAAACCATGACTCCTCTTTACCCTCTATATAACGGAATGTCGTCTTCAATTATACACATAGAAAAAAGGACATACAGAAACCTTGTCAAAATTTCTTCTTATTCTCATCCTTGTAATTTGTATCTTTTTGAATTTATACATAGTGAAGAACAGTGGACGTAGCTCTCTTTATAGAGTGAACCATTATAAATTTGCATATGTAGTATCTTTTAACTCTTCAACATTATTTTTTTTCATTTGATTTTAATTTATTAAGTGCTTTTAGTAGTTAACCTAACAAGTTTTCTTTGAAGCTAATAGATCCCAATAACGGTAATTTGAGGGCCCAAATCCATTAAAAAGAACATATTAATCTGGATTAACATATTTTATACTTAATTGTAGATCCAGCATCTATAGTTTGGCACCCATCATGGGGCACTTAGATAGCCAACACGAGGATCTTTTAGCTCAATCATTAGACACGGCTGACAACTCAAACAACCAACACGCACCAAAAATTCCAAGCAAAGAAACTGAAGCAACACTCTAAGCGAATCAGCAAATGGAAGCCCCAGATAGTTGAAGTGGAAACTCTAAAGAAAATGCTTTAGGAGCAAGCTATGCGTTCCTAGGAACGTGACAGGAGATTAGAGTAACTCAGTAGCGAGAACTCAACTCTAAGGAGCAAGATTAATGACCAGAACTCACAAATGGCCTCATTATCATACTATTATCCATATTATGGTTATTTAGCACTCCCAATAATGACAACAGCATAGTGGTAGTTTTAGACGCCACAACCAGTTAGACAATAGTCCTTATTCAGCCCCATTAGGAGGATGTAGTCACTATACACCACCTCAACTCCAACACCAGCAACTATGGTCACAACAACACCACCTGCCACTACCGCAATGCCACTAACACCTAGTACAGCGACTACAACAACGACGGACACCTGTCTAGAACCAAAAAATGTCACACTAAGGTGAATGAAGGACACAAAGGGACGGTCGAGCTAACAGTTCAATTCGAAGCTACTCCAACACCGACCCTGCTAACTCCCAAGTCCATTCAATAGATGAAGAGGGAGATGCTTGAGCAAAATGCTAAGCTTGTAGAAGAAAAGATTGATTAGAAAGTCTTGAAACCAACAAGGAAAACCTTAACTCTAGGTGATATCTCGAAGAACATTCTAGAAACTTCATTCACAAGGAGGAGTACTTCAGTTGTTCCTCCAAATTATGGTAATATTGTGTTCTTTTGCTTTGACGAAACATCTAATTCGAAAGATCATCTTCTACAATAAAAACATAGTTAGTGCGAGAAACATCCCATACTTGATTCTAGATGAGATGATGTGTAAGCTATTTGCACAAAGTCTTAAAGGCCTAGCGCTTCGATGGTTTAGCAACTAGCCCACTAGGCCAATCGATTGCTTTGAGGACTTAGCATATTCATTTGTCAAAGCCTACTCAATACATATTAAAACTGGTCAGACAACTGAAGACTTATGGTCAGTCATACAAAGCCCAAACGAGTCACTACGAGTGTACACCAAGAGATTCAACAAAGCGCTCTCTGAGATTTTGGACTTACAAAATGGAATGGCTAAAGAAGCCTACCTTGAAGAAAGGACTCTTGTACAAGTCCTCTTTAAAGAGCAGTATTTGCTCTAATTATCAGACCCTCGAGGAAGCTTTGTATAGAGCATAGGGATGGATAGATTTGGAAAAAGAGAATGAAATATGTGAATGAGAACTCGCTAGAAGCAGAGATTAGAACAGGTAGGGTGAAAGGTAGAAGAAACCATAGGCAGATTGAAAAAGATAGACGAGGACACCACCAAAGAAATAATGGTGGAAGAAAGAAGATAAGTCATGTTTTGGAAGTAGGTTATTTTTATCGCTAAAATATACTCTAAGCATATCCCTGACGAAGCTGGTTGTGCAGCTAGAAGGGAAGGATTACATCAAGTGGCTGAACAAGATGGCTCCAAGTCAATCTCATGACCATACTAAGTATTGTGAGTTCCATCGAGATATGAGGCACCTTACAGTCGATTGCGAGGCTCTATAGTTTGAAATCGTGGAAGTACTTAAGAAAGGGCATCTAAGGGGGTACTTGTCTGAGGAGGGAGGAAAGTTTATAGGCTCGATCGACAACGAGGGGGACAGAAAGACTATCAGGCATAGGAGAAGACACTATCACCACCACTAGTAAGGAAAGTAATTGGAGCCATTTGCAGGGGCTCTGTTCTCAATGGTGATTCTGCTAACCAAATGAAGGCTCACCAGAGAAGAGCATGCCAAGCGAGTACCAGTTCAATAATTGATGAATATGGTGAGCACACACACAATTTTGTTTCGAAGTGATCTAGCATTTGAGCTCAATAGTCCACATGATAATGCCTTGGTAATTAAACTTGATGTTGTAATTGTGAAATTGGGAGAATATGCATTGATAATGGAAGTTCAGCTAACATTTTGTTCCTCTTGACATCGAAAGAGATGGACATTCAAGAAAAGGAGATCGAGAAGTCTACTATTGCCCTAATAGGGTCTAATGGTGAAGTATTGACAGCAGTTGGAAGGATTAAGCTGCTTGGTTTATGCAACCGGTGAGAATAAGATGATGAGCTTCCTCGTCATGGATTGTCCTTTTGGATATAACATCATCCTTAGGCGACCTTGGATATGCACGATGAAGGTCGTCCTATCGACTTTCCACTAGCAAATTAGATTTTCGATGAAGCGTGTGGTCAAAGATATATTTGGAAGCCAAGAAGTGGCAAGGAGCCACTATGCTACTGCTATAAAGCAAAAGAAAGCCCTATAGCAATTACACATAAGACAATCGAGTGGGTCGAGTAATCAAGATTGTGTCAAGCAAGTATGAAAGCAGCTTGACAAAGTCTAAATTGATCTGAAAGATAAGCAACAAATAATGAAAATTGGATCACAACTCAACACGAAGGTCAAATTAGCCATTGTTGATTTTTTAAAAGCTAACAATGATTATTTCATATGGTCTCACGCATACATGCTTGGAATCAATCCGAGTATAATCTCACATCAGCTTAATGTTGATCCTAACCGTCGGCCTGTATAACAAAAGAGGAGAAGACTCAGCATCGAACAAAACAATATAGTCAAAGACGAAGTGAGAAGACTGCTTGAAGCTGGGTTCATCTATCTTGTCCAATACCCAAATTGGCTTGCGAACATGGTAATCGTGAAAAAGAGAAACAAGTAATGGCAGATGTGCATAAACTTTATAGATTTAAACCAAGCCTGCCCTAAAGACAGTTATCCACTGCCACATATCGATCGCCTCATCAATGCAATAGCTAGCCATGAAGTCTTGAGCTTTTTTGATGCTTTCTCTGGTTACAATTAAATCCTCCTGTATCCAAAAGAAGAGAAGACTGCTTCATCATAGAACAAGGAATCTTTTGTTTCAAGATTATGCCTTTTGGGCTGAAAAAAATCGAGGCCATATACCAGAGGCTGGTCAACATGATGTTCGAAGAGCAAATCGATAAAATCATAGAAGTTTATATTGATGATATGTTGGTGAAATCTTTGCAGGCTAACTTTCATGTTCGACATTTGAAAGAAGGGTTCAAGGTTCTTCAAAAGTATAACATGAAGTTGAACCCAGAGAAATGCATATTTGGAGTGACGAGCAAAATGTTCCTAAGCTACCTTGTTACAAAAACAAGGGATCAAAGCAAACCCAGATAAAAAAAAAAAAAGAAGCTTTCCAAACAATGGCATCCCCAAGAAGCAAGCATGAGATCCAAAAGTTAACCGGACGAGTCGTCACTCTGAGTTGATTCATAGCTAGGTCTTCTGACAAATGCCCCCCATTTTTCCAGCTATTGAAAAAGAACACAAAATTCAAATGGAGCAAACGATGAGAGCAAGCATTCTAGGAATTGAAGAATTACTTATCCATGCCACCAATCTTGTCGAAGCCCAAAGACAGAAAGTAACTCTCTCTTTACTTAGCAATCTCAGAAAATATAGTAAGTTCAACATTAGTTAGAAAAGAAGATGCAATTCAAAAGCTTGTTTTCTTTGTTAGCCATATGATATTCAACATAGAGATAAGGTGTTCTATTGTTGAGAAGCTTGCCCTCATGCCTATCATGTTAGCTCGAAAGCTTCGACCATGCTTCCAAGGTCATACCATCATGGTATTGTCATCGTCAATGCCAGCCATTATACATAAGCCTGACGTTTCTAGAAGGTTAAGAAAATGGCCTATTGAGCTAACAAAGTTTGACATTGAGTATAGACCTCAAATAGCATTGAAAGCACAAATGCTCGTAGACTTCGTCACCAAGCTAACATACAAGGCAGATGTCAACATACCAAAAAATGGCTCGTGCAAGTTAATGGAGCTAGCAACAAAAGAGGATCGGGATTAGGAGTGTAGCTATGATCACCAATAGGTGAAAAAATCGAGCAAAGCTTTCGATTAGGGTTCAAAGGCACAAACAACAAAGCCAAGTACAAGGCCATGGTACAGGCTTAAGACTAGTTACAACATTAGGGGTTACTGAGCTTGTTATGGAAAGCGATTCTACTTTGATTGTCAATCAGATAGCCAGCGACTACAAAGCATGAGATGAAAAGATGATTTCTTATTTGAAACTAGTAAATGAGCTTAAGGCCTAGTTCGACCATTTTGAAGTGAAGCATGGTTCTTAAGAAGAAAACTCCAAAGGAAATTCACTCGCCAACTTAGGTTCATCGATTGAAGTAAATGAAAGAAGAATTATTCCCTTGGAATGCATCAATCGACCAAGCATTGAATTAGTAGAAGAAGCAAATTACATGGATCGAGGGATGATTGGAGAACTCCCATCGAGATTGATATATGTGATGGATGGCTACCTGAAGATAAGCAGATCGCAAGGAAGATAAAAGTCCAAGCTTCAAGGTATTGCTTGGTTGATAAGAAGCTCCGTAGGCAATCTTTTGCAGGCCCTTATCTTTGTTGTTTTGGGGAGGATGAAATCAAGAAGGTTATTTGAGAAATGCATTAAGACTCGTGCAACAACCACTTAGGGGGAAGATCCTTATGCAACAAGATCAAAAGACAAGGTTTCTACTGGCCAACCATGTAGAGCGATTGCGAGAGCTTTGCCAAAAAGTGTGATAGCTGCCAGAGGCATGCGCATATCATCCATCAACCTGTTGAGGAACTATCTATGGTCAGCTCACTGTATCCTTTCATGAATTTCTTGATGGACGTTGTTGGACTGTTTCCGCTGCCCCTTGACAAGTCAAGTATCTTTTTATCCTTACAAATTATTTCTCTAAAAGGGTCAAAGTGAAGCCTTTACAGATATTAAAGAGCGAGATGTTGAAAGATTCATTTGGAGAAATATTATCTATCGATTTGGAGTACCAAGGAAGATCGTCACCAACAATGGCTTACAGTTCATTTATGCATCCTTTAAAAAATTCTACCACGAATAGGATATTATTTTAAGCTTTTCCACATCTAGACACCTGTAGGGAAATGGGCAGGCTAAAGTGACAAATAAAACAAGAAACTAGAGGCCAGAAAAGGGCATTGGGTCGAGAAACTCTCGATGGTGCTATGGGCCTATCAAACAACTCCTAGACGTGTGATAGCGAATCCCTTTTTTCCCTTGTATATGGAACTAAGCGGTCATCTTGATAGAGGTTGTCACTCAAAATCTTTGAGTCGACTATTTGCTCCTCAAAAAAGCAAAGAATAAAGAAATGATGCGGGATACATTGGATCTAATAAACAAAAAAAGGAAAAATATGCTTATCATCTCGGTCGTTACCAACAAGTAGCCGCCAGGTACTACAACCAAAAGGTCAAAATTTAAAGTGCTATATAGGGGACCTTATACATAGAAAAGCCTTCCAAAACACAAAGGAAGCCTACACAGGAAAATTGGCTACCAATTGGGAAGGTCCGTATCGAATCCGAGCCATTATTTGAGACAGGGTTTACAAGTTGGAAAAATTCAACAATTCAATCATCAACAAAAGCTGGAATGCCCACCAATTGCTGAAATACTATGTTTAACTTACGTTGAACTTTGTTCTTTTTAGGTTTCATATTCTTCCATTCAATTTAATTTCATTTCAACTGTTAAATGCTAAAATGTAATTGAACTACATTCAGCTTGATGCCTTCACATGGGTATGTAGGCAACTTGTGAATTATAAACGGGTACAGCTGCATTATTATTTCAACTACCATTTTTCCTAAGGCTTGCCATCATCATGGCTTTCTATGAGCTGCCTGAATTCAATTTGTAATTGCCATTTTCATGGCTCGCCATCATCATGGCTTAGTCTAAACTACGAATTTTATCAACTTGTATTGAGTTTGATCTTAGATCACCATCATCATGGCTTAGTCCAAACTACAGACTCGATCAACTCGTTCTGAGTTTGATCTTACATCGACATCATCATGGCTCATTCCAAGCTATGGATTCGATCAACTCGTCTAGAGTTCATTCTAACATTGCCATCTTTATGGCTCCCTTTTCATCAAAGGTTCAGTCCTATACTGCCGACTTCATGGCACAATTGATTTGTCTCGAGCTTGATCATATATAGCCATTACAATGCACCGTTTTCGTGGCTTATTCACAACATTATGGTTCTTCATAAGTTGGATCGATTTATCGATACTCAATTTCATGTTTGAATCGACATTATTCAGTTCATGCTATAAAACCTCAGCTTGCTAAATCATCTTGCTGGTTTAAATGTTATGCCAAGTTCTCTTAAATTATTATTCAATTTCCACAAGAATTAAAGCCTAACGATTTCGAAGTTCAATTATTCTTAATGATTAAACTTCAAAGGGGGGGTCAATATTATCGAGAGAGCAATGATAGATTCTATTCAATATAAGATGCAAAATAAATGTTACTCAATACAACTTATTCAAATAAGTTGTTTGATACAAATCTATTCAAATAAAGGTTGTTCAATACAAATTTGTTTAGAAATTCAGGCAGTTTACACAATTTCTGCCTTTGCTGCTTGATCATTTTCCCCTTTTATGGCCTAAGAGGACGGTGGTATGACAACTTCCTCGCTTATTATTGATACCTCGACTCTTAAAGAATCAAGGACTGAAGCCTCGGCCCTTACACCTTCGCAAATTGCCTCGCTTGCATCAACTTCCTCAACATTAGGCTCATCATGAGACATTAGCTCCTTGAGCTCTGCGATTTCCTTCTCAATCATTACAACAAAAAAAGGGTTTCCACGATAGGATATCAACGACATTTTAAAAAAATATTATTGAAAGTTCTATAAGATGACAATTATTTAAAGAATGTTGTATTATGTACAATTTTAGGACATTAGAGAAAAATGTTGTGAATTTTATTGTATCAATGAAAAATCAAGATCTATAAACTCTTAGTGATATAAGATTTTCAGCAAGCTTCTACTTCAACATCTTTAGCTAACTAAAGTGACTTACAGCTGCATAAATGTCCTCATTAAAATTCAAAATCTTCAAGCACGTTCACTTTATAATACACTATAAGCAACTGTCATTAAGAAAAACTATCTTCAAACATTTTGTATGCATTTAACATTTGATTTCTTTTATTTTGTTCATTGATACTAGAGCTTTTCCCATGAAGAACCCAGATCTAACAATTTAAGCACTCAAAAAGTTATCATTATTTAAGTACTTATAAAGTTCTGATTAACATATTTTCTTAATTCACTATTCATTTTACTTATTACATCTCTTTTAAAATACCAAAAAGTCTCTACACTTAATAGCATTATTTTTTTTTCTTTTTCCACTCAACCAAGCAAACTTAAAATTTTCTTTTCAAACTTTTTTCTTTTTCAATTCTGCATTACGGATAGTTTTTCCTTAATTTTTTCTTTATGCTAAACTAAACTTTGGATTTCATGACACGAAACTATAATCAGTAGAGAATTGTAAAGGTTTATATATAATTGAACAAATTGTATATATCCTTCGCTTAAAAAAAGGAGAATTGAAACGTAGTTTTTTTGTATTGTCTTTCATTATGTCAAACCAAATGGCGGTTCCTATACTGAAACACACGATTTATAATTATTTACAAATAAGATAATTTACAACGATTTATGTAATCATAATTGTTATTATGAAACAATAAAAAATGAATTACCAACTACTTTTTCATGTTGGAATCCAACTTTATTATTTTATTAAAAATGGGGCATAATAATTATTTTGAATGAAATAACATTTTTTAAGGTAGAGTGTGCAATGAGTATTTTTTAAAAATATTTTTGCCCTTAAAAGTAATTTGATTAAAGAATAGTAAATGAAAAAAAAAAAATCTTACTAAATAGGGATGTATAAAAAGTAAAATGAGAGGTGTCAATAGACCCACCTAATTCAAAAATATAAAATAAATTGAGATCAAAAAATCTATTTTAATTATATCTGAATCTAGTGGATAATCCATACAAAAGCCTTTTTATCTCTAAAACTTGCCACAAATTTTATTAATATTCTTTACGAGGGCATGAAGAAACCATTTCGCACATGCAATTTTTAAAGTTTCCTATATCAAACAGGATAACCGCCTCAATAAAAATAAAGAAAAAAAGGAAATCGATAAATATCAAACATCCACGTATGCAATTGCACCTTCACTTAGAAACAGCAAAGGCAAATCCCATCAAAAAAGAAAAAGAAAAAGAAACAGCAGAGTCAAATAATAAATGAGCGCCAAAAATTGAACGGTTTCAGGGGGAAAAAGTTAGCACTAACATTTTGCGCTTTTTTTTTTTCCTTTTCAAATTTTGGAGTTTTTGTAATATGGAGGCACAAAGTAAATGTCCCATGCATTCAAAGCTTCTTTTTCCTTTCAGTAATGACGAAAATAGCTTCGATCTCTAGTCTATATGCCTTATCTCTTTGTTCACTACACAAAGGAGCTCTGCTAAACAACTTGGGAAAGATTGGCTCCACGTGCAGGTAGGATTTATAATTATTTCTTCCATTATCTCTTTGTTTTAAAAATGTTCCTACAGGCACAAACCCACTTATAGTTCTTATGGCGCTTGTTGTCAGCAGTCTTGTTAACAGCATCCATGGAGGGATCGCTTTGCTTGTTGTCGATATTGTTGACGACTATCTCCTAAAAGAATTTGTAGACGCTAGGGATGTAGAAGATGGAATACTTGGCACCATTGTTTAAATCTTTATTTGTTTCTTTTTAACTTGCTTGAAAGGTCTCTGTAATTTATTATTTGTTAATGTGGTGTGAATTTAGATTATTATTCATAAATTAATCCTAATGTTTCCATTGGGAACATGAAACATGAATTTTATGCTTTTTTATGTATTTTATAAATTCATATGTATATAAAGGTGCAAGACTTTTTGAAAATTACTTGCCAAGAATCATTTTTTTTCTTCCTGCGTACGTTACAATAAGTTTCTTTTTAATTTAAAAATTTTAAATTGTGGAATTATAAAATAATTAGAAATTGTTAAAAGCTAAAAATACAAATTTATTGAAAATTATTTTTTAATAACAAATAAAAATCCATGACATCTAATGACTGTCGTCAAAATATCTAAATCAACATTTGTCTCAAGTTGTTAATAATTCTTTATCATGACATTTTTAATTTGTTGTTAAATACATATCTATGAAATTGAAAATACTAAGATGACATTATTTTGATGTGATAAAAAAAAAGTATCAACGACAACATGCATTGTCACAACCCGCCTTTTTGGGTTGTGATAAAACTCTTTCTTACTTACTTTAAGGCAAAAATTTAGGATTTTTTTTTTGAAACTGAAATAAATAATTTTACTTACATTAATTTTGGTAACTTCCAAAATACTTTCACACACTTATATTTACTTAATTATTCTTACCTTTACAACATTTTTCTTTTTAAACATTTCATTTCAAAACAACTTAAAATATACACAATGGAAACATTCAGTAGCAGACTCCATACCTGATTTATACACATCATCCGTCTACCAGCCCATCATTAAGATTTATTCTGACCTTCTCGTCAGAATACCTACAACATGAAATACTTAATGAGCTAACGCCTAGTAAGTCACATAAATCCCACATGGACATTCAAATAAATGCATGATTCAATTATGCTTTCTTATAAACTTTCTTTATTTTCATCGTTTCTTATCTTTAACTAGGGCCCATGTGTTTGTACCGTTGCGCAATTTCATTTAGGTCTACATAACACTGTGACCATACTTTGTTCTTTAAACTCCTCTTAATTCAAGAGTCGGCACGATACTTTTCTTAATTTCTAGTGGCATATTTACTAGTCCATTTATTATGGTTGACATGCCGTGCGTGAAGTGATAATCACATGTTATCCATAATACATAAATTCATTTGCATAGCATAGTACACACAAGTACCTACTTTATATACACACAGGTATTCATCATTGTACACAAATGTACGTGACATTCCATACACATAGATATTCATCATTGTATACACAAGTGCGTTACATACCAGTACATAACATGTTATACACTCATGTATTTTCATCGTATACTTATAGGTATCCATACTATAGCCCTAGGTATTTATTTCATAGCACACATACAAGTTCACACCTTAACATATACTCAGGTATACATGTACATACATTCTATACCTAGATTTTCATACTATAGGTGGGAAGAGTACTTACTTGTTTTTTAGTACCACAAAATCAACTTTGGTCTCCTTTCTCCTAAATTCCTAGGATCCTGTTGGCCAATTACAAAACTATTAGCCAATTCCATTACGTTTCATTACAAGACATTCATTGCTTAATTAGTCGAATTGCATAATTATATATAACTCTGAAAATCACTGGTTTTCCTTATTCTTATCTTATCCCATATCATTACCGTTATCCAAGAGTGGAATTACTTCTTTTTCCCTTTTGGGGTCGTTTTAAAACAATTCAGTCTACTCAGGAAAAATGACGATTTTGCCCCTAGAGAGCCAACTAACTTCTCGAGCTTGGTTTCGCCCTTCTAATGGAAACAATCATGTATTTATTTCAAAATAACGCCCTAATGCATCGGGTCTCTTTGTTCCCTCTCTATACCCTTTTTTTTGTAAAAATTTACAGTATGGCCCCTTGACTGAAAATTTTGACAATTTTGATCCCAAGGCTAAAATTGTCTTTTTTTTTCCCCCAAAATTTCTTATTTTTCTCAAGGATCATTTTTGCTCAAAGTACCCTATTCAAAATCCTTTGGGAAATGACATTTTTGCCCTTTTTAAAATTTTTCACAATTTTTACAATTTCTTTGAAAAATCAAAATCTCATAATCGATCGAGATTTTTGACGAACTGTCTATAGTGCCTAATAGTTTTGTCGAGATCTAAAACTTTTGTGTTTTAGCTTTTGTGAAAATCTCACTATACAAGGGCATTTTTGGTCATTTTTTAATTCTGCCAAGAAAGAACTTTTTATTACAATTTAGTCCTTAGGGCCTTTTTGTAAAAAATCCATTTCAAAATTACATATCTATCCTTGTAGAAACCATTTCATCCTTTGTTTAAATCATTCTCATGCTCAAACATCACTTTTCCTAAGACTAACATTAAAATTACAAAAATAATACTTTTTGCAAAAATTATCATTTTGCACCATAAACCAAAATTTCACAACTTAAACATGTCATACATCACCTATACATGAAATTTCATCAAATAGATGCTCAAGAACCCACATGGGTTTAAAAGAACAAAAATCAAACCAAAATTCATGAAATTTTAAAACTTTGAAATCTAAAACATACCTAAATAACACCCTTTTTATTTCTAGCCTTCAAAATTCCTTTGAACTCCCTTCTATGCTTCCTTTTCATGCAAAAACACCATGGATTAATTTCCCCTTCAACCCATGAAAAATCCCTTGAAAACTTGCTAAAAAGTTTAGGATTTTACCTTAAATCTTGTAGAAAATCCTTGAGCTTGCTTCAAAAATTTGTTTTGAGGTTATTTTTGTAAAGTATGGGGTTGAGAAATTTTTTTGAGAGGTCGAACTATGGCTGCCGAATATGGGAAGAAAGAAAGAAATGAAATTTTTTGATAAACTTGCATTAAATGCTCACTTATCTTCTTTGGTGGCTCATGGTCACCCACTTGATTACCCTAAGGTGTCATCATGCTATTGGGCCACATTTCTAAGCTTGGTGGCCCAATCAAATCCGGTTGGGTGTCCACTTTGTGGGGCCCAAAAATTTATACAGTGTAATTTTTTGTTATGCAGTATTTTTACCGTAGTCAAATCAATGTACTTTCTATCCTTAGACTGTATAAAAGTATTTGACTTAATTTTCATTCACTTTTGGAGGCCAATCATGATATATTGTATATCTACGTTTTCACTTAATAGTATACTTATACTGCTTCGGCCTCATTTTTACCTTGGGTTAGGGTTTGGACAACTTCTATGTCCTATTTACATTCTAATTTCTCATTCGCTTATATCACAATTTTACAATTAATTGTAATATAAATTCATTTTATGGATATTATGAACACATTTTTGAGTGATTAAACTCATAAAATCTGTATTTTACCATATCCAACATTGCATTACATTTGCCATAAAATTTGCAATCAATACCGCTCATGCATACTTCATCATAATTTTTACAAAAATTTACATTTTTGCAAGTAAATTCATTAATTAAACCCAATTAAATATCAGGTTTTCTTAATGAAATTTTCTCGGTCATTACATGCATGACATACAAAACAATGTCGTAGACTTTCCACGACACCCACATTTAACGACGTATGAAAAAAATATCATGAAAACCCATCAACGACATTTTTTAAATGTCATTGAATAGGTTATTTGTTGTAGTGACTGATAGGGCCGCTAAGTTTACATGACATGAACACCTTTAGTGTCTCTAGCCTTATTTTGATCAAGGAATCACTATGGATGTCAAGTAGTTGCTCCTTGATCTTTTCAATTTCTTGGGTCTTTGCCTCCATCCCATTAGTTAAAGTGGTGACCTTTTCCTCCTCTAGATGAAGGTTGCTGCTCAAATTAAGAACCTTTTCGTTTGACCTCATCAAGGCGTCAATGGCATCGTCTACTTTTCTCTTCTTGGCATCCCTCTCGGACTCGGCCTTTCCAAGCTTATCTTCAAACTCCTTGATGTTCAAAAGTGATCGCTTGTACTTGTAAGCAGCTTTGTTTGCAAAAATGTTGTGGAGCTGAAGAGCCTATATAACATAAAGGCTTAGTATGAATTATGAAGCAAGTTTAGTTAATTTCATGACCAGATTTCATGCCTTACCTGTCCCAAGAACGTAGTCGATTCGTTATACAACCAAGAAAATGACTTCCCACTGAAAGTGTCTTCATCCAGTGTGAAGTTAAAGCTCTTTGGCGTTCTTATCACTGCCTCATTGTCCTAAAGGATGCTGACGTTCTTTGGAACGTCGAGGGTTTTATTAGCACCCTCGCTTCGACGTCCTCGACAACAGCATACACCTCCACTACTTTCTTCTTCTTTGACACTGGGGGTTGAATGTCGAATGGAGGTGGCAGAGGGAAATCAGAAGTATCGACTAGGGGAGTCGACTTCTCTTAGACAAAAGGTTCGCCGGCATCACCCCCTCTTTTTCTCTTTTGCTGCAACTTTTGCGGTAGCCTTCCTCTTCCTAACATCATCAAGCGAAGGTAACACGATCTTCCTTGACGATAGTGTAGCACCTACGAGAAGAGCGTCTTCGTCAGAGAAAGGAGTAATGAATTTTGACGGACCATACAGCTGCCGAAGTACACCGTGGCAAACAAAGACCTAATCGACTCGTTTTTGAAAGTGAATAGGAATACCTGTTGAGATTTCTTTAAACTTTTTCCAAATATAAGACTTTTCGAGTCGATCGAGATGGGAGATTTCTATCCAAGTCCGTCCCTTTAACGCAAGCAGAGCCCCAAGCCTCACGCGAAACCTCTCTCTAATAAGGGCTGGATGGTTTAGCATGTAATCTACAAAAAGAAAATGTTAAGGATTAGTTGGAATTATTGCTTAAAATAAATATCAAGTGTCAATTCTTACCAATATGATTGAATATGAAAGGAAAAGGGAATCGAGTTGTCAGCTCGATCGAGTCACTATTAATCGACTTGAAAAAGTATCTCTCTTCCCAATGCCTATCCGCATTAAGAAAATCAAAGATGAATTACTATGATTGCCAATATACAAAGTAGAAGCACCGTTTGTTTTTATTGTTTGGATTTAAGTAATAGATCAAAGGAAGTCATGGATATTGAAATCAATGTCAGATTCTTCGATCAGTACCATCAAGGTGATTAGTAGCCACATCCCATTCGGCATGAGTTGAGTCATGGAGATATCGTAGTGACTGACAATTTCTAGCATAAATTATGGGATGGGTAATCAAAGTCCAAGTTCGAATCATTTTATATATACACATAACCAGTTGTCGTTCTGTGTGTCAGCTCGCTCCTCCAGATAGGAAAGTAGGATGTCGACAAAAGAGGGAATCCTAGACTTTGATCTGACTGTTGACAAATCCCCTTCGATTAGTATGGATTTTAGATTTTTCAAAAAGAAGGAAACTCCTTTTGTTGGGGAGAAATATTTTTTCTTTTTGAGCGTTACGATTTTCTTGATTCAATTCGAAGGTCCCGTGTCCCTTTTTTTTCTTTTCTGTTGGTTTCTCTGGTTCTCTACTAGTCCTAGCACTGCCAATTTTGGAGTCCTATTCGATTCTAGATTGTTCCTTAATCCATTCATCGATCTCCCAATCGTCGCTACTAGACCACGGATCCTCACCACCACTCAAACTTGAACTAACATTGATGGCCTTCGACATCTTAAAAAAAAATGATTCTTAAAAGGAAATCTAGAGTTTCGAAGATTTAAGACCTAAAAGTTGAAATCTAAAGAATCTCAAGAAGTTCCTAAAGATTCTAAACCCACGAGAGCCAAACAGACAAGAAATCATGGATTTTCTTGGAAAATGAGTTGGAAATGACACCAAAATGTTCAAAATTGAAAGAGAAACAAAGTTATGGAAAGAAAATCACAAGAAAATCAACAAAAAAGAGAGGAAAATCGCTTTCGGTTCAAAGAAGATTTAAATAAAATGGGACAAAGAGAGAGAAAATAAACTTATATACTGTCCAAAAGAGTTTGATCAATGGTTGAGATTGGTTTATAAAAAGTAGATCCGACGGGTAAGATTTTGCTTCTGTTTGAATTCCCGCTCAAACCAAGGTGATGTCTTTACGAGTCAAGTGCATACATAAGCTCTATAGAAATATTTTGGAGCCTTCCAATCACATTGTGACAAATGTTGTGGGTAGTTGAGTATCGCGATTTCACGAGGAATGGCGATGATTCCAGTGTGAACATGAAATTTTGATCAGGATGACGTGTCATTGAACTAAAGTTTGAGATTTGTTCACTCTTGTAGTCGATTAAATCGACTAAGGAGTGGGGGCTAACTATTAGGGTACAATTTAGCCAAGCCCAAATTGTCTATTAAATGCCCAAGATGAGGGGTAAGGGGGTTACGATTGGAGCGAGTTAAACGCAACTGAACGGTTCAAAGCTATTCCATGCGTGAAATACTGTTTAAATGAGTTGAGTCTTTGATGGGTTTGATTGGTACGATCGAATATCAAATTGCTATGGTTTCTTTAGATAGCATTCTATTGTTGTAGGCTTGTGCCTAGGTTTGTTTGCCTAAGTGTTTATTCGATGGGATCGATTCGCATGAACTAGCAATTATAGGCATGTTCAGCCACGAATTGAGACGTGGAGAAAGCACGATTCTTGCGACCTATTGTACATTGATACGTGTCCCACTATTACAGTTACCTCCAGCATTATCACACCCATTTTGTCTAGTAGTTGGAAGCCACGACTCCTCTTACCCTCTATAAGGGAACGTCGTCTTCAATTATACACACAGAAAAAAGGACATACAAAAACCCTATCAAAACTTCTCCTTATTCTCATCCTTGTAATCTGTGTCTTTCTAAATTCATACATAGTGGATGTAAGTGGATCTATAAGAGAAAGAGAGGAGCAGACGGAAAAGTCAAAACTCATAAGGCTAGATTGGTCTCTAAGGGATACATGCAAAAGGAAGAAATCGATTACGAGGAAACCTTTCCACCTGTAGCCATGCTTAAGTCTATTCGCATTCTCTTGTCCATAGCTACCACTCTCGACTACGAGATTTGACATATGGATGCCAAGACGACCTTTCTGAACAGTTATAATGATGAGTCCTTATATGTGATACAACCAAACGGATTCAAGGCTAAGGGTTAGGAGGGTAAGGTTTATAAGCTGTTAAAGTCAATTTATGGATTTAAGCAAGCTTCCCATTCTTGGAACATAAGATTTGATTAGATGGTCAAGACTTATGGGTTCGAACAAAATGTGGACGAATCATGTGTTTACAAACATATTAAGAATGACAAGGTGGTTTTTTACTGCTCTATGTAGATGACATTCTGCTAATTGGCAATTACGGTGGGGCATTGTCATTAGTCAAATTATAGTTGACCAGGCAGTTTGGCATGAAAGACTTGGGTAAAGCTAATTATGTTCTCAGTATCTAGATCTTTCGGGATAGGAAGAATAGAATGATAGCTTTATCCTAAGCGGCTTACATAGATAAAATTCTCAAGAAGTTTACAGTGCAGGATTCCAAGAAAGGTGGGCAACTATCTAGGTCTGGAATTACTCTTTTTAAGAAAGACTCACAAAAGTCTGATAAAGAAAGAGAATACATGAAGAAGGTGCCTTATACTTTGGCTGTGGGTAGTCTCATATATGCCATGCTTTACACATGATTGGATATTAGTTATGCGATCAGGATAGTAAGTCAGTTTCAATCAGATCCAGGACCGAACCACTAGGTTGCGGTCAGGCGTATTTTTAAGTACATGAGAAGGATTCGATGGCATATGATTATATATTCAAGTGAGAATTTAACACCTCTAGGATATACTGATTTGAATTTTCAATCCTGTTTGGATTCGAGAAGATCGACTTCTGGTTTTGTGTTTACTCTGGGCGGTGGTGCCATTGTTTGGAGAAGTGTCAAGCAAGACTGCACTTTGGATTCAATAATGGAAGTCGAGTATGTGGCAACTAGTGATGCTTCGAAAGAAGCAGTATAGCTCCGCAAAATTCCTTGGGGATCTTAATGTAGTTTCTAGCATGGATAAGACGGTATTACTGTATTGTGATAACACTGTAGTGATAGCTAATGCTAAGGAACCAAGATTTCACAAAAAAGAGTAAGCATATTCATCGGAAGTATCATGTGATAAAGGACTTCATTGAAGGCAGGCATGTTGTTGTATGAAAAATCATATTTGAGGATAATTTAGCTAATTCATTCACGAAGACACTAATTGTAAGGGTTTTCGAGAGGCATGTGGAAGCTCTAGGGATGTGTGATATGTTATATTTACTCATTTAGTGCAAGTGGGAGATTGTTTGACATTATGCCCTAAGGAGTAAAATATTGTAATATGTTTTAGGAGACATTTTGTCAATAAAGGATTTATTTATTAATCATAGATCAAATGTTATCTTCTTTACGTTCATATTTGTTCAATGTATGTTAAGTAAACAGAAGTATAAGACTATTAATCTAAACATTTAAGAATCATGCATATGATGGACATATTATGTAGAAAACATGATTCTAAAGATGATGATCTAAATCATAAGATCCACAATCGAAGGAATACAGTTGGGTACTTTATTCATGCTAAGATTGTTATATTGTCTACATCCTTGATGGCAGATAGCTTGTTTTAGCTATCAAAGTTGGACTCTATGAGTAGAAACATAGGTACATTGTTATAGGTGACGATGTGTTAGATTGGGACATAAAGTGAAATTAATTTAGGTTAATAATTCCATCTGTGCAAATCAATTCACTTTAGACAGTCATATGTCATGTATCTTATTCCTAAAATTACTAATTGGCCTATTATCCCGCCTTATGTCTTTTGATGTATCAAAGGGTGATATCTTGACTTTGTGATAGTATGTACACCGGTATGTTAGAGACATTACTCTTAATAACATAGACCTATTATTCATGGGGGATTTTAATAAATGGCCTTAAGAAAAAGTTTTTTTTGATAAGTAGACCAAGAAATTTTAAAATTAAATAAATAGCCTCCATGCCATGTCATCAAGATGGAAAAAAACCTCAAAGGACAAAACTTCAACAGGATGAAAAAAAAATGGAGCAATTTTCTTATCCAAAAGGCTTGATTTCTGGTGCAAAAAAAAAAAAAAGAAAAAGAAAAAAGAGGTCATTTGTCCAATTAAAATTTTTGGATGGCTCTTTTGTCAAATTTTGCCATTATTCATAGATATGGAATCCATAGCTCCATTAGTGGGGTCAATGTTATTCTCTTATATACGTTATCCTATAATTGAAAAACTAGAGCGTTCAACCATTTAGATGCATATGTGTAATCGAATAGTATACTGTCCTTAGATGGTAAGTTTTTAATGATAAAATAACAAAACATAAGATAAAAATAATAAAAAAAATAAGATAAAATTTATCCTTAAACTAATTATAAATAATCCTGTAAAGATACAATACATACCATTCAACCTCACGCTTGCGTTTCTGCCACTCGCTTTACCACACGCTATTTACTCCATCAACGAATCAAAAAAAGTTATGTAAACGTGCGTTTCTTCAAAGAAAAAAAAAAAAAGTTAAAAAACATGGGCCCGCAATTTTTGTTAGAAAAGCGAGTGTTTCAATCCTCTGTGCGCAGCTTAATAGGGGCATAGAAAATGCATTGAATTTTTAACCAACCGATTGCTATCAAAACGGTTGGTCTAAGAATTCATTGGCGTTCCCACGGTAGAAATCCCCTAATTCCTGTTCCCTTTCTTCTCCTCCTTTTCTTTGCTTTTCCATTTTTTTTTTAAAGACATTCACATTTCAAAAACCTCAGAAAAAGACAGGAGGGTAAAAGAGTCAAATCGAGGGACCTCGGGGCTGCCTCTTCGTCTTTAGTTGCAACTCGACACCACGTTTGAACTTGGAGAGTTTCATTGGGAAACCAAAACGCCCTTCTGATCGCGATGGCTTCTTCTCCACCACCTTCTGAATCTCTCGATCAAACTTTGCCCTGTCAAAACCCTAATATTTCTCAACAAGAAGATCACTCCCAATCTTCTCCACATTCTGAATCCCAGCCCTCCAAAACCCTAACCCTAGAAACCCCAAATCTCTACACCTCGGAGCCCCATCGGAGCCCCCAAAACCCTCCCAAGCTCGACGATAACGACCACTTACCTGATGACCAAACTCCTCGTCCCAACAGCCACGACGATGGCGATCTCTCGTCAGTCCCCTCCGCGGCGACCCCCGCCATCTCCGTCTACAAGCGCGGTACCAAGCGGAAGAAGGGTGGTCACCAGAAGAAGAGATTGGCTCAAGAGAAGAAGTCAATGAAGAAGCTTGAGGTACTCAACGAAACCCTAAAGCCTATTCCTTTTGCGCCTGTGAAGAATCTCGACTTTTCGAGCCACGAGAAGCTCTTGAAGCGGCTCGGACTGTGGGATTTCGTCCATATCGAGTTCGATCGGGTCATCCGTGCCGATCTCCTCGCCCAATTGATCGCCAACTTCAGCCACGGCCAGCGGTCTAGCTACGTCAACGGCATCCGCGTCATGGTCAACCGGGCCGATTTGGCGCGAGCCCTGAAGCTTCCAGTGAAGAAGCCCATGGCGGCTGTGTCGGACGGTGCAGACGACGAGGTGCCAGCGACAGAGGAATCGATTGTGTTCATTGAGGATTTCGTGTCAAATTGGCTGCTATTGCACGACGATACGTGGATGATGCCGAACGAGGTGTTGAATTGGATGAAGGCTATCAAAGAGGGGCATTGGGAGAAGGTGGATTGGGCGGGAATGATTTGGTTCATGATAGAGAAGGAGCTGATGGTGGCGCCGCAGCTAACGAATTGTTACTACGCGTCGCATTTGCAATGCTTGGTGAAATCGCAGAAAGAAGAGTTGTTTCTTTCAAAGGAAGTAGAAGAAGTAGAAATAGAAGAAATACAAGTAGAGGAGGAGGAGCCTAAAGTCGAGGTTGATGTTGAGGTGAAGGAGGACGAGGAGGTTGGTGGAGAGGAAGTGGATGCTAATGGAGACGTGAGAATGGGTGGGGACGACACTGACGTTCGTGGTGGCCATGCGTTGGAGGAGCACGACATTGAATTGAGCCTTGGTCACGACAATGTTGTTGAGCACATCGTTGAATTGAGTCTCGGCCAAAATAATGTTGTCGAGAAAGCAGACGATGAGAAGGAAGCCGACATTGAAAAGGAGGCGGATTCCAGAAAAGAGGCGCTAGTTAAGGAAAAGGAGGAAGAGGGAGCTGGGGAAAGGAAGGAGGTGGATGAGGTGAAGGTGGAGGCTGGGGAAAAGGAGGAGGAGGATGAGGTGAAGGAGGAGGCTGGGGAAAAGGAGGAGGAGGATGAGGTGAAGGAGGAGGCTGGGGAAAAGGAGGAGCAGGAGAATGAGGTGGAGGGAGTTGAGAAAAAAGAGGAGCAAGTTGTTGGGGAGGAGAGCGCGATGGATTTTGAGGAATCAAAGGAAGATGATGAACCTGCTCCGTGGTTTTTGGATGGGAAGAGCAGTGTGGGTGATCCTTTTATGAGGCAGTGTAGTTTTGGTGTTGAATCAAAGGATTTAGTTCGTGAGGATGAAATGAAACTTGAAGAAGAGGAGGAAGAAGGACGAGATGAAGAAGATGAGGAAGAAGAAGGGCATGAAGAAGTGGAGGAGGACGAGGAGGAGATTGAGGATGAGCAGGAGGAGCAGGGACAGCAAGAGGGAGGTTTTCGCCTTTCGCCCAAGGGCTTTCCTTTAGATGGTTTGACTTCTGGAGGTCTAATTCATTCAATGGACGCAGCACAGATAAATATTAGTCCCGGGATGTCACTCCGCGACCCTTTAGCAGGGGAGTTTCTTTCCTCTAGGGAAGACATGCGAATGTCGTCGCTTTTCGGGAATGGGAGCACTAGCAAGAGGGATCACATTAGTCTTGAGAACGATAACTCTCATCATGCTCTCAGTGACAATAAGCGATTGAGAATTGATGTTCCCTGGGATAATAGCAAGCCTTCGTCCGACTTCGACATGTGTATGGAGCAAATACAACGGCTTATGGGAAAAGCTCGGATGATACATTCTGCAAAAGAGCAGGCCTACGATGAGTCCACCATGAATCAGCAGATTTTGCTGAATGAAGTTCAGCAGCGCGACAACATGATCGCACACTTGGAGAAGGCCAGGATGGAGGAGCGACAAAAGAGGCAAATCGAGGTGTATCGGCTTGAACGAGAGCTCAATTTGATGGGTAATCTCTTGGACGGCTATAGGAAGGCTTTGAAGGAAAATCACAAGGCGTTTGCGGAGTATAGAGCACGCTGTCCGCAACATGATGAGCCACTTTACAAGGATGTTGCAGGCTCTGCAGGTCTGGTTTTAAGTGCCATGGAACTCGAAAAGCTACGTCTCAAGCAGGAAGAAGAAGAGAGGGTTAACCGGCTAGTGTTTGAGAGGAAGATAAAAGACTTCGAAGCATGGTGGGATGAAAAATTTTCGGCGCTTGGCGAGGATATCACTCAATGGGACAACAAGTTGCTGTCTGTAGAGCAGGAAATGAAACTTCTCAAGGAATCTTATCATGCAAAGCGCAAGGTTGCAGAAACATCGGAACCTGCTCAAAATGACTCTTGAGATGTTTGCCAAGTCGTACCCTTTGAGCTAAATGCCGTGTATATAGGCCTACATGTTGATGGTGAGTGAAATTCCGCAACTTTCTTTTCATATGTTGATGCAATTAGAGACATCCGAACCTGAGATTAGATAGTTGGTAATATGTTGATGCGTTAGAAACTCACTCTCGCTGAACGGAAATAGAGATGAAGTATGTAGTTTATGAATCTTTTCATGAGCATGCATATACAATTTCCAAGGGCTTACTAGGGTCCAACATTTCAAACCTTGAAGCACCGAGGCTTTCCAGCAATATTGGCATAAATTCTTCCGAGTCATTACTTGGGAAAAAGGAAAATTGTGCTTCATTTTGTTCTTTTCGTCATGACGGATACAGAGCAAACTACTCTGTCAAATTCAATGCTTCTTGTAAATTGGCTTGAACAGAAGGTTTTTATTTTTTCCATTGAATATAAATGTTCATTTCTAAAATTCTTTAGAATGAGAGGTTGATGATATTGGTTTATTGTTTATACATGCCGTTAATGTTTTGAATTGGGACTATGCTTTCTTCTCTTACATGTTGAGAAGTTACCTTATGTTTAGCGTACAAGTAGGAAATCACAGGGCACAAACACTAGGGTGTCTGATTCCTTGTCTGAAAGCACTTTCATATAGGGCTCTAGAAGATCCTGTAGGGCTAATGAATAATCCCTTTCGCGGTAGAACGGTTTTCACCAGACTTATGAAAGCATTAACAAACTTAATCATGGTTATGAAGCTTGCGATACTGTTTGTCAGATTCACAATTTGATCATTAATGTGTATGTTGATTTTCTTAACGCAGGTTAACATAGTTTTCAAGTTTCAACTTGTTTTGTTCTGCTGGGAATTTGTCTGAATCTGGGGCAGACGAGGATCAGAATAGAAAGGTTACACTGATCTTTAGTTTAACTTCCAATGGTTTCGATTTCAAGGTCTTATTTAGCTTCAGCAGTATGTTCGGAGAAAATATATGGGGCTCTTAAACCCCGTCAGCATAAACGGGGACATTCCTTATCCTTTACTTGGTCTTCTTTTTTGATGAATAGATTCCAGTTATCTCCGAGTAAAATATGCTTTCTTCTCTAGTTTGCTGGTAAATTTGTTGTTTTTGTTGTAAATGCAGCTTACTTATAATGCCAATATACGCGCTTATGTTGCATATCTACGTCTATATATCTGTAACTTGAAATGGTGAAAACATGTAGGGATCTAGAAGATACGAGTTTAATGGAGGTTGAATATGTTTAACATTATCTTTAGCTTGAATATGTTTTAACATTATCTTTAGCTTGAATATGTTTAGTCCTGTGCCTTTCCGTCTACGCCACCAAGGTTCTAAAACAATGTTAAGGGAATCATGCAGATTCTGAACAATATTATAGTCCAAATTATGGATCTGGAAATATCATGTTCCAAATTGTGAATCTTCAAACATACGCAAAGATAATTGTATTGATAAAATCTCAGTTGACTTGGATCTTTAGAGGCGATTTTTTTTTTGGTGGGAGTACAGCTTCCTCTACTTCTGTTTTATATAATCTCTCTCATAGAGTTCTTTAGCTAGTATGGATTTGCCTGAATTTTTATTTTGTCCAAGTATTAACTACTTAAAAAGCCTGGCCATATTTAAGACTTTCCCACAATATTTATGACCTTTTCCCCTCTCCTTTCCCTGAACCGAAGAACGAACAAAACAAAACAAACATCAAGACAATTGAACAAGAAAAGAAACTTATAAAACCTGTATGTTAATGTTTCCAAACTCTTCTTGATTAACGTTGTGTTCGGTTAAATGTACCAATTGAGGTCTGGGAAACAAACTTTTTTTTTTCTTTTATTAATTTCTTCTTCTTTTTAAGTAGTTGCGGCTTTCACACTAGGCCTAAGTGTCACGCCCCACTGAGCCACGAGGAGGCTACACATTTGTCTTGGGCGTTTTTAAGGAACAAATTGGCCCAAGGAAGGTTCTGGAAGGATCTGGAGTGTTCTACAACGTTCCACAGCATTCTAGGAGGTTCTACACCAGTCTAGAAGTATCCTGAAGAACCCAGAATGTCCTGGAAGACTCAAGACTTCTCTGGAAGACTCTAGAACATTAGAGTACATTGTAGAATAGTATAGAATTCTCTAGAACACTCTATACTTGTAATTATTTCCACACTTTGCTAGAACATTCTAGATAGTGCATAGCAACCATAGGATCAAAGCGATCTTGACCATCCATTCATTAGGAGGGTGCCTATAAATAGGACCACCCCCTCATTTGTAAATCCATCCAAGAAGCATCCAAGAAATCCAAGTATCTAAGCT
>CAMOHE010052251.1:13993-28696 GCA_946598075.1 Artocarpus hirsutus | reverse complement strand
ATTGTTTGCTTATCATACATTCAACTAATATGAACGTAAAGAGGACAAGATTTGGTATATAAATAATAAATGAATTCTTTGTTGATAAAAATGTCTTCAAAAACTCATTACATTTTTACTCTTTAGGGCATACATGTCTAACAATAATAGCTCAAGGAGTATCATCTGCATAGAAAATTCTTTGACACTATAATCATTCTTTTTCTTCTTCCTTCGTTTCATTTTCAATGTTATTAGTTTAGTTTTATTTTTGGTTGGGGTGATTTCAAAACCCTAAACATGATTATATAATTAAATTGTCAGAATTGTTTTCAATTTTTCAATTGAGATTGTTTATGTTCTTCTACAATTATTGTTCATGATTTTTTTGTTTGTTTTATTTGGATGTGCTACTAAATAGGGCTTGAAATTATTCTATTGCTATATTAGAATTTTTGATCTATAATTGTTTTGATTTTCTAATCATTAGTAGTAAATTGTGGTCAATAATTATGAGAGGTTTTTGTTCAATTACGATGTGCAACATAACCTAGGTTGAATAAACCGAGCTTGTGTCTTTATTGCTTAGATCAATCTATCTTTTTTAAGATAATAGTTCTGTTGAATTAAATCTAGAAAACTTATTCTAAGTATTTTAATAAAAAAAAGATTAAAGAAAGAGCTTGTTTTACTTAACGACATAATAAGAAAAGATTAGGATAACAGATTTTGCTATTGTCTACGGTTTGTAGTTTCAATAAAAAATTGGAATAAGTTTGTGATTAATTTTATAGTTATTGTCTAATGGTAGAGAATGATCCTTTAACCAATTTTATTATTATTGTTTTGTCTTATTTTTATTTTCTTGTATTTTTATTTAGTAATTTAGTTAATTAAATTCAAAACTCCTATTTTTTATTGTGTGTTAGGTTTTTCTTTTTAGTGTTGATAACTAATTAGTTAGAATCAATCCTATACGGAAAGGAGCCTTACTCATCACTAAACTTGATAACGACTATAATAATAACAAGATTTAATTTGGTGCTCCCTTAGAGCCTACCACTCAACTTTGGGTTGGTAGCATATATCCATAGTTACACACTTTTGTTACTTTTATATTTTGGTGGAAAACATTTTTTTGTAGACGTTATGGAATAATTGATGGGTCATTTGAGCAAACTTTAACGTGTAATTACATATTTTTATTGTTTCTTATATTATTTTATAGATCATTTATTTATTTATTTATTTTGGTGTCGATATTATAGAAATCACAACCATTGTAAAATTTACAAGAACAACCAAGAAATAGTAGTAACAATAAAAAATTTCTTGAAACAACTGACTGTTATACCTACAAATATTTGATTTATTCCTAAATTTAAAATCAATAACTAAGGAAAACATATTAGGTAAATTTAGAGCACATTTTGAGGCATTTGATTAAGTTCATGAATTTTTTTTTTTTTGAATTCCTCTTCAAATTCTAAATTCATTCACATTTGACTAACCATGCATGCTCACGGTGGATTATTACATTCTTCATTAAAACACTTAAATATAAGCATTAATACCTAATATCATATCTAGATATTAGAATAACATTGAATTGAGTTGATTTAATTGATGAAAAGCTAGGAACAATTGAGAAATAATAAGAACATTAGAAAAATATGTTGGAACAATGGCTATTCCTACAAAATATTTGATTGATACCATAGTTTAATGCTAATAGAGCTAAAAGAAACGTATTAGATGACTTTAGTGCACATTTTAAAACATTTGACTAAGTTCAATGGTTTTTTTTTTTTTAAATGCTCTTCACATTCCAAATTCATTCACATTTGATTAAGCATGCTTACTCACATAAGTTATAACATTCATAATCAGAACACATGTAAAAGCACAAATACATAATATCACATCTAAATATCAAAATAATATTGAATTGAGTTGATTTAATTAATAAAAAAGCTAGGAACGATCTAGAAATAGTAGAAACAACCGAAAAATCTATTAGAACAACTTACCAGTTGTTTCTACAAAATATTTGATTTATCCTTTAATTTAATATTAATAAAGTTAAGGGAAACATATTAGGTGATTATAAGACATTTTAACTAAGTTGAAAATAAATTTGTTAGTTCAAAGATTTTTTTTTTTTTTTGAATTCCTCTTGAAATTCCAAATTCATTCACATTTGAGAAAGTATGCGTACTCACTTTAGGTTGTTATATTCCTCATCAAATCACTTATGTATAAGCACTAACATATAATATCACATCTATATATTAGAATAAAATCAAATTGAGATGATTTAATAAATGAAATAGCTATGAACGACCAAAAAAGTAGGAACAACAAAAAACTCTATCGAAACAACAGACTAGTTGTTCCTGCAAAGTGTTTGATTTATCTATTAATTTAATACTAATAAAGTTAAGGAAAACATATTAGTACACATTTTAAGATATTTGATTAAGTTCAAGAATTTTTTTTGAATTCCTCATGAAATTCCAAATTCATTCACATTTGACTAAGTATGCTTGCTCATGGTGGTTATCACATTCCTCATCAAAACATCCATGTATAATCACTAATTGATAAGTGCTAAATTTGATATAATTTTTTAATTAATTTTCTTATATTTCCTTGCTTAATTCTCGAGCGATTTGTGTTTATTGTGTGATTTTATATTTTGTAGGTAATTGGAGTGTTAATAAGTGTTTTGAAGCTAAAAATATTGAGTTAGATGCATTTCAAGTTAACAATTGAAGTTTGGAAGAAATTGAAGGAAACCAAGGCATTTTGGAGTGCCCCAATGCCATAAGTCAAAAATCAAGCGCCCTTATGAGCGAAATTTCAACTTAGTAAATGATGCAGCAGCGCCAAAATTTCGTGCCGTTGTGTGGTGGTTCTGCCTTTTTGTGTGGCCGCGAACAAAAATTCCATGTAGCTTGTGCTGCCTTTTTAGCTCAATGTGCTTTTTCGCGTAGGCTGGCCATTTATTCCTCGCCCCCACATGTATTTAAGAAAAATACTCTGTTTTGGCCAGATTTAAGCCTAACTTTTCCCCTTTTCATCCCCGAATACAAACCCATAAATACCTAAACCTTTAAACACAAACCATATTAGTTTTTCTATTAGTTTTTCTTTAGTTCTCTTTGGTTTCAATAGTGTTAGGAGATGAAGAAAAAGAAGAAGAAAAAGAGGAGAGGTTCCGATGGTGGCTCAAGGAATTTTGTCCACGTGGAGAATTCTTCGACATCATAAGCGTTCTTTTCTTTATTTCTTTCTTTCTTTTCTTTTTCAATTATGTTATTTTAATTTATTTCTGGTTGAAGGGAATTTCTATACCCTAGACAATTTTATGTCTATTTTTTAGAATAATTTTCTAATTTTCCAATTGAGATTGCTTATGCTTTTATATAATTATTGTTTATGATTAATTTCTTGTTTTGTTTAAGTGCACAACTAAATAAGACTTCAATTTAATCTATTGTTAGATTGGAATGCTTGTTCTATAATTGTCTTGTTGTTCTAATCAATAGTAGCGAATTGTGGTCATTGATTATGGTCAAGTTTTCATATGATTGTATGTGAAACATAACCTAGGTTAAATAAACCAAGCTTGTGTGATTGTTTCCATGATCAACTTG
Source organism: Artocarpus hirsutus (assembly GCA_946598075.1). NCBI lineage: Eukaryota > Viridiplantae > Streptophyta > Magnoliopsida > Rosales > Moraceae > Artocarpus > Artocarpus hirsutus. Next base: position 25,058 of record CAMOHE010052251.1, on the reverse strand, counting down.
TTTTTTTTTTTTCAAATTAATACTTCTATTGGATTAAATCTAGAGAGTTTGTTCTAAGTTGTCTAATGAGAAGGGGTTTAATAGAGTGCTTGGCTTATTAAATCTACATAATAAGGAAAGATTGTGATAGCATAGCTTGTTACTTTCTATGGTTGGTAGTTTCAATAGAATATTAGAAGTGATTTTGTGATTAATTATATAGTCATTTTTTAATGGTAGGGAATGATCCTTTAACCAATTTTGTTATTATTGTCTTATGTTTATTTATTTTCTTTTGTTTTATCTAATTTTTTTATTTAGTTAATTAAAATAAAAAACCCACATTTCATGTTTTTTTATTGTGTCTTATATTTTAGTGTTAATAACTAATTAATTAGACTCAAGCTTCTACAGGATCGATCCTTACTTAAGACTACACTCAATAACGGCATTTTAATTGGTTAATTTGGTGCTTTCCTCAAAACTTACCAAATTTTGGTATCAGTTGTCGGGGATTGTTTCCTAATTAATTAGTTATTTTGTTTTCAGTTTTTATTAGTTTTAATTAATTTTTATTTTGTGTTTTTAATTTTTAGTTTTTGTGTTTGTTTATTATGAGGTACTTCGAGATATTACATCGACGGGTCTTCACAAGTTTTGCCTAACGAGACTTGTAGCCGTTCTATATTGCTTGGTAAAGATACAAAGATTTGCTCATCCGGTTTCCAAATCATGGGTTTTCCAAAAATCGGTAACTACAAATCTTCCTCGATTGCTTAGGTGTGACAACAAGACGTTGGGTGAACGAAATAATGGCACTATCTCTTTTTACCAACAATCCATCGATGTAGCCTACTTCATATTGGAAGACATCGTCGAGTATAGAATCAATGGAATTAGAATTGTTCAAGGATCAACCAAGGTTCGATGGACAATTACTATAATTTTGGAGCCGTGGGTTGACACTTAACCTTATGATCTTGGATTCGAAACCATAAATAGAGAAGCCTTGGTAGACCAACCACCTACAAGTACATATCTTAAAGACCTAGTTAGTGTCTTGGCTACTAACTCATCACAATTCCAAGAGCAGCTAACCGCAAGCCTTGACAATTTGCAAAGTCATATCAATCAATTGGCTAGCATTATAAGCAGGTTAGAGGAACAAGGCAATAATCAAATGGTAGAAAATATGATGTGGCATAAGGAGGATGATGACTCAAACAACTTCAGTTGGGAGAGTATTTTGCATAATATGGGAGCTTCATAGGAATTTGAGCCTCGAGAGGAGAACGAGCTCTTGATGAACACCTAAAGACCTTTGATGTTGTTTTAGATCAACACTTAAGACTCTTGTGTGGTTGAGACTAATTTACATCTTCTAAGTCACAAGATGTTTATTCAAGGCCATGAATTCTATGAAGATCACATCACGAGCATGATTTTGAAGAATCAAGTGGAGAGTGATGAGCAATTAGAATGGTCTTTATTTGAGGAATTCCTTTATGAAGCCAAGTCACAAGAGCCATTGGAGGATGATGAAGCATATGCAACTATCGATTTGAGATCATCGATGGTGATATCATATACACTTATAATGGATCCCTACTTCCCACTTGTGCCTCCTTTACCATATTGAATCCTCTACGAGCTTATGAGAAAATCAAAGTTCTCCTCCTAAGTACACTCAACCAAATACAGTCAAGTTAGTGCGACGTGTATAATTGTTCAATATCTTGCCAAACTTAAGGGCATTAACAATGAAGACCTATGTGTTCTGTTTTATGACTCCTTCTATAGACAGAAGCCACTCTTTGATGTCGCTTCTATATGTCAGGCTGAGGACATGAAACCAAGCACTTTATGGGAGCCAACCCAATGGATGGAGAGCACACCAACACAGATTTGATCTTTCTTACTCTCATTCCCTCTATTTTCTTAATTGTTTTGGTTTGTTTTGTTTTTTTTTAGCTTGTTTCTTTTTTCTTCTATGCATTGTCTTACATTGGGGCCAATCTAAGGATTAAGTGTAGGGGAAAGATTTAGAAATTTTATTTTTCATTTTCATTAGGTTTTTATTTTCTTATCTACAAAACCATAAAAATTTAAATTTAATTTTTTTAATGAAATTTATTGTTTTAGTTTAGGTTTTTGTGTCATTTTTTAGTCTCAAGATGCCTTCTGTTTTCATTGATGAGAACCGAGCTTTAATTTTATGGACTTGAATGATTATTAGTGCTGCATTGAGTCTTGGTGTTTTTTTTTTGTTAATATGTTTTACAATGATCATACTCATACTTTATGCACATAGCCATGTTATTTGATAATAAGATGCACATCTTAGATTTGATAGATTCTTATACCCTTATTCTAACTTTCACTTTAATTCAATTTGTTAGGGTTGAATGTTGGAACTCTCCCGGAGGTCTTTCGAGGCGAACGACTAATCGAGCATCACTTGGAAAAGGATTGAGGCACTAGATTTCCTGGCACCAAGGCCAAATTAGCCAGAGCTTTGATTGATGTTCCAAGAGACATCCCCCTAGTAAGCCAAGTTAAGCCTTTCATGTAAAGTTTTTCCTTTGCTAACCACATTATCTCCTTACCTAGCTCGGTATACTTAAATCCTTTACCCTTGTTCTAAAGATGAATTGGAGCTTAGAGACTTATTTAAGGATTTAAGGGAGATTTTGCAAGGAATTGGGTTGGGAATAGAAGATAAGTGTGGGGGAGGGAATCGAATCAAGAAGGAAGAAAAGGAAATTTTTGTAAGGATGGCTCAAGAAAAAAGAAAGAAAAGAAAAAAGAAAAAAAAATACAAGAAAGAAAAAAAATCACAAGAAAGAAAAAAAATTCAAAAAAGAAGAAGAAACAATTTAATAAATATCTTGAGTTTTCCTGTATTGAGTTTGGGTGTTACAAGGTTAGTTAGAATGGTGTAAGGGCCCAAAACAATGATATTTGGCCTTTATGAGATTTTATGGGGTTTTGAGAGGTGTTCTTTGAAGCATTTTATAATGTCTCTAATTCTATGAAGTCTTTAGGACCTTTGTAATTCCAACATACTTTCTTTTTTTTTTTAACCACTACCCTTGACCTTATTACAACCTATATCAAAGACCTTTTTAATTTCAAGTGGTGCCTTGGCATAATAGAGATCAATATCAAAGAGCCTATGACATTTAATATTTGCAACTAAGATTGGGTGATCGTTTCTATAAGGACTATAGGGTTTACCATTTTTAAAGCATGTATTGTCTCGATAACAATAACAATGATTAATTCACACATACACGAGTATAATTACTATAGGATATATTAGTTTGAGAATGATTGATGATTAAATGTAATGCTTGTTTGATTTTAAGTCCACAACTCTTACTGCTCTCTGTGGTAAAAGGTTGGTAAAAGGATGGAATGTTAGTTTTTTTGTCTATGTCTTTATTATTTGTTTTACTCTTAGGTTCGTCCGAGGACAAGGAAAGGCTAAATGTAGGGGAATTCGATAAGTGCTAAATTTGATATAATTTTCTAATTAATTTTCGTATAATTCCTTGCTTAATTCTTTAGTGATTTGTCTTTATTATGTGATTTTGTGTTTTATAGGTAATTAGAGTGTTTATAACTAAGAAACCTCAGGGTTAGAATAGTTATAGCCTGCCAAGAGACCCAAGGGTCCAAGAATGTTACGATTGACCAGAGAAGACTAAGTTCCGGCTATGGCAACAAGGTCCAGGACAAAGAGTCCTAAGATGCTATGGCCAACAAAGAAACCTAAGGGGTTAGGAAGGTTGTAGCTATCAAGAGACCTAAGGGTCTAAAAGGCTATGACCAACAATGTCTAGGACGAAGAGTCCAAAACGACTATAGCCAACAAAGAAAAATCTTGTGGTTAAAAAGGCTATGACCTGTCAAACGACCTCAGGGTTCAAGAAGTCCAAGAAAGCTGAAGCCAACCAAAGAAGACCAGGTTCTCGATACTGTCGATTAGGTCCAAGGCTAAAATTCCCAAAAAGGCTACATCTAACTAAGAAACCTTAGGGTTAAAGAAAGCTACGTCCAACTAAGAAGCTAAGGGTCCAAATTGCATTGCATCAAGACACTCGAAAGGTACTTTTCGACCACATCAAGACTTTAGTGTCAATGACCTCCAACATCAAAGTCTTGAGGGCTACTATTATAGGAAGGTTTTTAACAATTTTAAAGCCACCCAATACTACTTCTATGATCAACTATCCACAAAGGTCTGACTGTGATCCAACTACAGATCTGACCACGTTCTAACTAGGATCTGTCCAAGATTTGTCGTATCAAGATCTGCCCGACCAGTATCCATCCAACCATGATCTGTCCTATCAGGATCCACCTAACTAGAATTAGTCTAACTAGGATCTATCTGACGAAGATTCATCCTATCAAAATCCATCCGATCAATATTAGTCAAAACAAGATCATTCCAACTAGGATAAATCCAACTAGGATAAGTCACTCTAGGATTCGTCCTATCAGGATTAGTCCAACCAAGATCCATCCTATCAAGATTCGTTCGATCAAGGTTCGTCCAGCTAGGACACTATGTTGAAAAAATAATATGCAGCGAAATTTTAAAAATTGTAAATCAGAGTATTTTCCAAAACACAAGTTTGACATGCTATATGTATAAATTAACATGAACTATTCCTTTACATGTGTTGTACTCCTCTTATTAGTTGGAGACTTGACAACCAGGTCAAAGGTGGTGCTAGACTCCAACCCTAAAGGGAGAAGGAGGCAGCGCTTTCAAAAAACTCTAAAAGTTGTGTTTGTTACAGTATTAGTTTTTTACACAATGGTCATTGTGACATGCTACTGAAACGGCAATTTTTGACTATAATAAACTTAGAATTAGACTAAGATATTTTAGATCTAAAATAGACATACCAAGCTTTCCAACAAGCTATAATAGGTCCTAATATGATTTTTTTGAAAAAAAAATTATAATGATAAATTATATGCAGGAGGACCAAATTAAGAAATTAATGTACAGATCTAAAGTTAAATTATCCTAGAAGATGAGTTATGAGCTGATTCTTCCGAAACTGTTTGCATGGTAATTATTAGGTTATGTAACCACCCTTTTATCTAAGTTTCAAAGGCAAAGGGCTTAGAACGTAACTCAAATGAAGATTTGAAATTGAGGAGGGAATAATGGTGAAAACAGGAAATAAGGGACCAAAATTAAAAAATTAAAAGTGTATTAGTTAAGTATTAGGACATTTTATGCGAAGAATGCTATCCCATTGTCCTAAATTATAAAAAATCAAAGGGTTAAGCTAGAATGCAAATAGAAAAGCGATAAAGGAGCCATAAAATATTATTTAATAGGGACCTTTTTGCTATTTATGAAACCTTTGGTACAATGGGAGCTTAGAACCTGTGTAATTGCAAACCTTAAGCCTAGGTAAGATACGTAAACCAAGTGATTCGCCCCGAATCAAGTTAGAAATCCGAATGACCTATGTAGGGGCAAGAATGTAAATATCGCCACTTTTAAAAATAGAAATGTAATTATAGCAGAACTGTTGTATTTACTGGTCTAAAACTATATAAGGACCGATATTGCTTAAGTTTAAAGTTAAAAATTTTAAGTCAAAGTGGAAACAGAGGCCGAAATCAATATTCACTATGCAGAAATTATTAAGATGGTTACATGTTTGAGGATCAACGTAAGGGCTCACAGTAGTTTGGGAGATGCGACGGTAAAGGAATCTCAATGGGTTTGAGGCTCGAAGAGTCGTTTGGCCAAAGCTCAAATTAGATTTTTTATTTTTTATTTTATGGGTGAGTGTCTTATCGCTTTTTTTATTTTTATTTTTCCATTTTTTTGATCTAAGGAATTGAACCGCTGACATGGTATGCATTTGATAGGTCAAAAAGGAGAAGAAAGTTCTTGGTTTTTTGATCTAAGGATTTATGGACGAATGAAAAAAATGATTAAAAGGTCTATTGTTTGCCTTAATTTTCATTTCTTACTCTTGCATACCTTCCATACTCCTCTTTTTCTTAACCACTTTTAATGTCACTAGTTGGAAGCATGCGCCCTACGTGTGCAAATTCAGTTTGTTTTGTTTAGCGTATGCGAATTCAGTTTGTTGTAAGTTTTTTGGAAATGAAGTTATAAAATTCCTTCAATAGTTTAGTTTTCTTTCTTGATCTGCTATTTTTTTAAGAGTTAAGTTTATCTAAAAAAAAGTAGAGCACATTTAAAAGGAAAAAATTAAGCAGTGCAAAACACTTCCATTCTACGCCTACTTGTGCAGATCCCACATAAAGTATTACTCTTTTACTGCACTTGTCAACCTCCATAAATACAAATTTTGATAGTAGGGGCAAAAAATACTTTTGAGAAAAGTATTCATTATGCCTCTAGTCAACTAATTTTTGTTTTAATTTGACGCACTCAAACTGGATTTCGACAAAAACGTTATTCTTCGAACGCTATAAATGATTCAATTTTAAGCATTTTAGTTTAAAACTTATGCAATACTTGTACAATTACATATGTTAGTTTCAATTAAAATGACTAAAAGACCGCCTAATTTCTAAGCGTTAACTTTGCCACCGTTTGGGGTAGAAATGTAATTGTAGAATAACCGTTGTATTTATACAGTCAAAATCTATGTAAGAGCTGATATTTTATGCTTAATTTTTAAGGTTAAAAAATTTATTTCAAAATAGAAACAGAGGCACAAATCGATCATATTCACTATGTAGAAACTATTAAGATGGTTAAGGGTTTGGAGATTGATGGAGGGATGTGACAAAAAAAAAGAATCTCGATAGGCTATATAACAACCGTAAATAGTAAACAAATTTATTTGTGTTAACTTAATTTATAAATGTGCCAAATTAATTGCATAATTCATGTTGCATATATAAATTTTGTGCATTTTATTTAAATTAGAAATTCTTGACAAATTAAATTTTTATAGATTTTCCATCTATTTCTGAATTTTCAAAGTTTATTCCTTCCTTCCTCATAATTACAAAAAATGCCATTGAAGATTCCCCCATCGGCTTCATTAAAACATATGCGACAAAGGTAGAAAACCTCAAAACCCACCTGCCAAAGTCTAAGTAGGTCAGACACAACTCAGCCATGCAAAGGCCTATCCCCATCTTAAAAACGCCACTTATCAGACCAAACCTATTCTCACACTCCTCTCCCATTCTCTTTGACGTCTCTCTCTCTCTAAACTCTGAAATTTCAACCCCTTCTTGCTAACTAAAATCGGATGAATAAACCCCACACACACTTTCAATCACAAGAGTACGAAGAATGTCCATGGTTAGTTTGTTGGGAAATTTTAGGTTTCCCATTATGTTGTGGGCAACATATTATATATAACAATGATATTGTAGTTATTTAATTAAAGTGGGCTATTTTAAGTGATCTACTTATGGAAAGCCTACAGGCTACTAACCGACTAGATACTCAATACTGACCTAATTAGGTTTTGTGAGATCCTAGTACAAAAGGATAAAAAAAGCACTATAGGTTATGGTCTCCAATATATTAAACCATTCTCTTAGTATTCTCCTCTCCCTATCAAGAAAATAAAGAATCCATTAAAAAACTAAGGTGATTTGATTGAGGAAGACAATAGCTCCTTCACCTATCGTCATAGTAATTCTACAAAAGAACCGATAGATGTTACCATAAATACATGTATTTATTCCTTAATTTAGTTTCTTAATAATCTAGTATGGTATGATTCTAGGATTGTGATATTGATATTCTAGAGATCTATAGAGTTAATAATTTTTGAATTAAAGATTTCTAACAAGTGGCACTAGAGATATATCATGTTAAATTATTTGGACTGTTTCACACAAATTGTTTTTTTATTCTTTTTCTATTTTAGAATTTTTGGATGGAAAATTTTTGGATTGTTTATGTGAATTATGATTCTTGCATTATTTTTTGTTGAAGAATTGTTATTTGATTGATTCATGGTGCTATTATGGGTTATTGTGGATTAAAGAGTTGAATTGTAGTGAGAAAAATCAAATTTTTTGAACTTTTTTCATTTTTTTGGACAGAATTTATGTCGCAAAATTGCGATGAAGAGCCGTGGGATCCATGGGGGGCACTATGGCCCTTATCAAGTGATGCTGCAATGGTACGGAAGGTAAACTAGTAACGCCGCGGTGCCCGTGGGGTGTGTAAATTAAAAAAAAAAAAAAAACTTTTTTTAAGGAATTTTAAAGAAAATTGTTTTATTTATAATTAAGGATTATAATTTGTACATTTTATGTCTAATGTTTTTTGTTAAATTGATTGAAACAACATGTTGGTAAAGTAACTTCTATTGTGCAGTTGAATTTAATTATAAATTTCAAGATGTTTGTGTATCTGTTGTTTATGAGAATTGTGACTGGCCTGAAGGAAGGTTACTGTTTGGCCAAATAGTGAACACATCAATGGGAATAAATATGTGACAATTATAAAGCTTTTCATGTGAATAATAATTTGTCCAAAGAAAGGCTATTGTTTAACAGGATTTATTGTCAATATTTCATTACTGCATTGAAAGTACTAGTTACAGTTAATGCCTCTATTCAAAGACTAGACACCAATGTTGTGCTTCGTATCTTGAGATGGGTTTCCTAATTTTTTTTTTGTAATGTCCTTTGTTATTTTATTATGATATGTTTTTGATTGTGAGTATGTTGTTTTTTTTTTTGTTCCCTATTCAGTTTCTATTACTACTACTACAAATGTTTTTATTCAAGTTAGTAATTTCCCAATACTAAATGTGACAAATTTTAAGGTCTGGAAAGAGAATGTGGAAATGGTTTTTGGATGTATGGACTTTGTAACACCCACCAAATTACCATGTAATAGATTATGTCAATTAATGACTATGTTAAGTAATTCCTTTATGATATGTGTTATGATATACGATATAATGCTGCTAATTATTTTATTTTAAGTGTTATGACAGGTGACAGTCACGTGAAATCGATTTGCTCAAGTGTTCATGTTATTAATGTTGTATGTTTAATAATGATTTTGTGATAATTTAAATGCTTTGATAAAATTTTAGTATGTTAAGGCAGATCGGCTAGCTAAACCTTCAAGTTCGGTAGGCCGAAATGACTCTCACGGAATGGCAGGCCGATGAATATAATCGACAGGCCGAACCTCAAACCTTTGGCAGGCCAAACTTAGCGATCGGCAAGCCGAAGACTGCTAACGAGCAATCAGTAGAAATCACCCAAAATTGGTGATTGAGATGATTGGATAATTGGATGATGATTTTTGATTGATTGGCATATTTTTGGACTAAGTTCCTTATTTAAGGAAATGAAATAGTTGACTTTTGATTGATTAGGATTTAATTAATGAAGTTTCCTCCTTTGAAATTGAGAAATATGGTAAGTTAGAATGATTGATTGACTTTCCCTTATTACTCCCCCAATCCTCTCCATTCCCCATGCAATTAGCCCAATTTTAGCCAGAAAAATTTCTGAAATTAAAGAGATAATATCTCTTTTTTTTTTTTTTTTTACACCATTTTCATTTTCACGTAAAAACACACACTCTCTCTCTCTCACGTTTCCTCTCTCTCACCCTCTCTCTTCTTCACATTCTTTTCCCTCCTCTCCCTCTCTATTCCTCTACTATAATTTGAATGAATGTTGAAATATCTTTGGTGTTAATTTGAAGGAGTTTTGAGAAGAAATTTTTTTAAGGTAAGGGCTCATTTTTTTTAGTATTTCTTCTCCTTAATTTGACTGCTATATCGTAGTCTATGAATTTTTTTTTGCTCTGAATTTTTAATATGTTGTTCATGTATGTGTTAAGTGCTAACCCTCAAAATTTCACCTCAATTGGATTTTTCTACGTTAAGATATGAATTTTCTTCTCTCTACCACCCATAGAAATTTGTTGCTAATAAGTTATGTTGCACTAAAATGTGGTCTTTGTTCTAGGGGAAAATGAATGTCATTTTTGTACAAATTTTGGCAATTATATTCATGTATATTTTAAGCTTTGAACTGGAAAGTCTCATGGTAAAATGATGTATGTTTTATATGTTATCAAATTTTCATTAGGGTTAGGTTTTAAGACTGCCTTATCAGTGGGTTGTTTGGACTTGTGTTGTGTGACGTTTTTGTTTAATTAAATGAATTTATTTGGTGATGAAACTTTTTGTGCTTTTGTAGTTGTATTTTAATATATTGTCATATAAATTTTAGAGTTGAAATAATTTTATTTTATTTATTGGAAAATGAAAAATGTATGAAATCCACTGCCTGACACAATAAAAGATTTTATTGCCTTTGTCTTTTAACGCATGTTTTGGATTGTACGAAATTGATTTAAAGGTAATTTTTGAGTATGATGAAGTTCTTAGTGTTTATTGCATGAAGGATTTTTATGGAATTATTTTAGAATGTAGATAATTTATTTTATGAATGACAATAAGGGCTGTTCACTGATTTAAATTGTTGGCAGATTTTGGTATGTAAGTTTTATGACTTGTTTGAGATATTAAATGGAATTTTTATGACTAATGAAAAATTATGGCTATATGCTTATATGTTATCTTTGTTTCTGCTAAATTTGGTGCCCTAATTGTGTGTAGATGTAAAGTTATTGAATTTTTGAATTCATGAAGGTCAGTAAGTATTTGTGATGATAGTTTTATTTTATTGAATTAAGGTTAATGGAACGAATTATATTTTTTAAGAGATGAATGTATTATGAAATTAAGATATGTTATGTGGTGTTTAATGATTTCATGGACTCATGAAAATATATGTTAATTGCCATTTTGAATGAATGTATGACATGAACACAATATGAAGTGAGCACATCGAGACCGCGGCGTCGTCACCTACAAATTAAGGTTAAATAAGCTTATCAAGGTAAGCACATTCTCTCCTGCCACATAATGAGTTTATGAAAAGTTTGAAATCTATGTTCATGATGGTTTTATGATGATTTCTCATGATGTTTATACATGAAGCATTATTATGGAAGTTTTTAATGTATAAAAGTTTATGCATGTTTTGATGATAATGTTTTTCAAAACAT